>RQIL01001221.1:0-13738 GCA_003951145.1 Jimgerdemannia lactiflua
TTGAACTTATTTAAATAAGTTTAGATTTCAGTAACATGAGATTATTAATAAGTTTATTAGTATTGTGATGTATAGTATGAAATAGAAACAAGAATTAAGAGAAGACATTTGATATAGTACTTGAATCTAATTCCTGATATAGTATAGTATTTTACCAAATTGTGAAATTATTCTGCCAAGTGGCAAGATTATTTTGCCAGGTGGTGAAATGACTCATAACTTAGCCACATAACTCAACCACCTCATAGTTAGTAAACTTGTATAAATTACCTAGTATTTTAAAGTGAATAAAGCTCAGTTAGCTCAGTTTAGTTCTTTATATATTCTTTCCCCCTCACAAAATCCAACCAACTCACCAAGGTCCATGTCCACTACATTATAACTTAGTATCCATTGGCTGGTGATTCAAGATGAATCCCTCACTTTTAAGCTAAACAATGAACAACTACTACAAAAACTCACACAATACTATCAGACAGAATGGACATGAGACTACCTATATTCCATAGATATATCTCCAATGAATCAATCATCACTTTTATCAATAATTTCAAGCAGTATGCTGCCATCAGAACTCTGACTGCAATACAGCAGGTAGCCCTACTCCCTGTAAGCCTTCAAGGCCTAGCAAGAACTGCCTTCACTGCAGTCAACCATACAGGAGCTGATGACCCAGCAATACTATTAGTCATGAAGACTTGGCTCTGAAATACCTACTATATTAATGAAATCAAATAAGCCCTCAAGGATCAATTGAACACCATCTATCAAGGAATGACTAAAGACCCAAATACATTTTATATAAGAATCCAGCATCAAATAGTCCTAGCTGACTATTCCAATACAGTTCAAGACCAGGTAGCTAAAAATACCTTTATGAAAGATATCCACTAAGAAATCACTTTAGCTATCCAATCCACCTCAATGGTACTGGACTTGGTACAAAAGGTCACCTATGCTCAAAGATACTGGACTGCCAGACACCCATAAGGCCATATAATAGAAAGAGTAACTGGAGTAAAAATTGAACCAAGGAATACCCACATAGTCCCAACTGCTATAGTCAACAAGAATACTCAACAACAACAATCACAACCTCAAGAACTAAGAAAGGCTGATCTGATGAAAGAACTGACCAAACAGTTTGCAGAGATGACTGCATATCTGAGCGATGTAGTCAAGGAGTTCAAGAAGCAGCCAGTACAGAAGTTTGCCACCACAAATGAAAGATAATCAGTAATATACTATAATTGTAAAAAGGAAGGCCATTATACCTCAGAGTGCATGGCAGAGAGCAAGTGCAAGGCTCAGCCAAATAATACAGCTAGGAATCAAGAATAGGCAAACACTATCACCTTTGAGAAAATTGGAGAATCAGAAGAAAAGTAGAAGGAATGGGAAGCTTATCCTATCACCTCAAGTAAGAAGGACAACCGAGCTGCCCCCTATAAAAAGCCAGTGGGCAGGCCTCCAAAGAAGACCCAAACACAAACAAAGAAGTCAGAAGCAGCTATTAAAAAAGAAATGCAGCCAAGTGAGACTGACCAGGACATAGAGCTGGAACAAGATGCAGAGCTGGAACAGGCAGTAGAAGATATCATCTGGAACACTACTCCATCAAGTGAAGGAAAGAAGGAACAGAAGCTGTGCAAGACCAAGACTTTCAAGTATAATATTTTCAAGGATCTTAAAGATTAAAAAGTCAATGCAACCTTCGGTCAACTGGCAGAAATTCTGACTTTCAGACAACATATGAGAACAGAAATTTCAGATATTGGCAAGGACTAAGGCTGGAGAATAGTTGAAGCCAACAATACACAAGAAGACTCAGATGATGAGAGTGAAGATAATTGGAAAACATCAGCTTATGCCACTTGTCAGATTGAGGACTGGGTCTTTGAAGCCATCATTGATACTAGAGCTGGAGGATGTCTTATCACTAAGAAGGCAGTAGACTGCCTGGGTTGGGAAATAGAGGTAGCCACCAAACTGGTATTTGTTACAGCTGATGGAATATAAGCAATACCTTTGAGAAAGATCTGAGATGTCCCAATCAAGTTTGGAGAAGCCACCATCTCAGTAAATATCATTATTACCAATGCAACTAACTATAACATCCTCATTGGCAATCAATGGCTCCACAAAGCAAAGACAATGATTGATCTCAGTGCCCAGAAGATGCAGATTGTCTATTGGGGCAGAAAGATCAGAATTCCCATCAATGTCCACAAAGGAGTCTGCTCCAAGATAGAAGAAGAACGAAGAAGAGGCCTACATGGTCACTACAAGGAAAGGAAAAGGCAAGCAGCTGATAGATGAAGAATGATATATAAGAATTGCAGATAGATATGTCCCACAAGAAAGATATCCTCATAGTGAAAGAATGTACTATGCCCAACACTTGGATTGCTGCTACTCCTGTATCATTGAAGTGAAAAAGATTACTAACAGGCCAAAGAGGAACTAGGAGGAACCTGAAGATGGACTGCTAGAGCTATTGAATGATACTAATGATAAGGAGGAAGATATCACAGTCAAGATACAAAGAATTCATCCAGATGCAGTCATGCCTCAGTATAAATTGGAAAATGCAACTGGAATGGATCTATCTACCACCACCTATACAATCCTCAAACCACAGACCACTACTATTCTCAGAACAGGGATCGAAGTAACTATCTCACCAAACCATGTCGGAATCCTCAAGACAAGGAGCAGCTTGGCAAAAAGCAAAATATCTATTGAAGGAGGAGTCATTGACTCAGACTATACAGGAGAAATTCTCCTCCTCACAAGGAATCACAACCCAACAATCACATTTGAAGTAAGAAAAAAGAATTGGCTAGCACAAATGCTCATCCTATCTGTTCTTAATTCAAGGATCAAAGAAGTTGCTAACATCAGGCAAACTGAGTGAGGAAGAGCTGGATTTGACTCTATAGAAAGAGAAGGATTGCTGAACTAGAGCACAAGAAGGAGGAGAGCCAAGACAAATACACTTACATAATCAGAAGAAACTTCTCCCTCAGGAAGGAATTGCAGAACCTCTTGCATGCATTTGAAGATATACTGACCATAGACTTCAAGGACATCAAGACCAAGAAGTCTCTATACTACCATAATGTCAACACTAGAGGTATAAAGCCAATTTATCAGAAGGCCTGTCCTATTCCACCAGCTTATAGAGAATAGCTCAAGATAGAAATCAAGGAGATGGAGGAATTGGGGATCATTAAGAAAGCCAGCAGCCCTTGGTCATTACCTATAGTCCTCACACTGAAGAAAGAAAGCCAACTAAGAGAATTTGCACTTAGACTTTACACAGACTACCAAAGACTTAACAAGATCACTGAAAAAGACAGACAACTACTGCCCAATATTGGTGACATTCTTATCATATTGGGGAATGAGGTACAATTCTATACTACTCTTGACCTGTTCTCTGAATTCTACTAAATTGACCTTACACTAGAAGTCAGTAAAAGGTCAGCCTTTATCACTCCCAATGGAACCTATGTCTATCTTTACATGTCCTTTGGAATATGCAATATACCAGCAAGTTTTTAGCAAATGATGAATAGCATCTTTGATCTTGAGTGTGGTATAATGCAGTGGCTTGTTAAATATGGCAGAGTATGTTTACAAAGACAAGTATGATATCACTAAATTCTGGCCAATGGGGTTGATTCTATCATATGATTACATGGTGAAATTTGTATATAAATTTTGCAGGCAAATTTGCCTATAGATACTGATGATATAAGGGATAATATTCAATAGCTGGAGACTTTCTGCATGGGATTTCCTAATTTGGCAGCATTCTTGGTAGATGTGTAGTAGGTAATTTCTGTGTTATGTGGTGATCTGGATGATCTGTCTGTAATCAGACTCTTTGAATTTGGCAGATTTCCTTAAAAAAGCAGACTCTCTGGGAACTGATGATCAGTTTCCTTAAGAGTGCAGGTTTTCTGGATGCATGATGGGCAATTGGGTGTCTTATTTGGGCAAGCAGACTAAATGCATGGGTTTCTTAGGTGCAGTCTTCAAACAATGTAGTTTAGCAGACAATGCAGACAATCGATGCAGATGGTCAAGGTGGATGGTTGATGCAGCTTTTTCTTTTAGTGATGGATTATTTGGATGATACGAGTAGGCAGAATGAGGCAGATTTGCAGAATGCAGCAGATCAGTGAGTGGAGACTTGAATGTAGATTACTTAAAAACGGACTTGAAAATAGCAGACTGAATGAAGTGGATCAGCATTACATGGTGGATCAGCAGATGATGTAGAATGATATAGATTACTTGGAAATGGGCAGTAAACTTCAGGCTTCAAAGTTACATTGATTGACTGGCTTTAAGAGGTGGACTTAAACTGGAAAACAGCAAACTTCTTTATATCGGAAAGTGGACTAGAGTGGAAATGAAGAACCAAGCTCACAATCTCCTAGAAGAGGCTCTAGAGTGGGTATTTCTTCTAAGTATTGCAATCCTTCTTGGACCAAGTAGCTCTGGGTAGGCATATCTCTCAAAGTATTATAGGCAGATATGTCTTTTGCTTTAGATTCAATTTCGGAACTAAGGTTTATTCACTCTTGTCTCTGGGGTATTTTATACATTATAGTTACTATCTGATTGCTATCTGGCTAATTATAGAGTGCTATTTATGTCAGGTATTTTCTGTTTTAGTATAAGTGTGCAGGTTCAGTACAGATATATAGGTTCTGCACAGATATACCTTTTTGGTAGTCTAGCTATTTATATAGTTTTCTGTAGCAAATGATTGCTGTACTGGTTACTATACTGTACTAAGTGTTTATGTCATCTGGCTATAATTTGGGTGATATATTTTTGTGGCCTGTTACATCAGCCCCTACTAAAGGATGGTCTGTCCCAGACTATCCTTTAGTTATCATTCCAATAAGCATAGGTATCTTCTGTATCAATACCTGTGCCATTATCTTTATCTATATCTGAATCACTCTATTTGGCTAGTTCTTCATCTTCTTGGAATAGAATTTTGACATGATTGATGATACTCAGATAGGTGGCTAGGTTCATTCCTTGTATGTCATACCAGGAGAACTATGCCTATATCAAAGCTATGGTGTTTCGTTTGTAGAGTGTGTAGAGTCTGTCTGCAGCAGTGACATTCCTTCTTGATAAACCTATAGTATTCCTGATGTAGGTTTGTTCTGGGGCTAGAAGGTTCTGCATCTGTTCTCTAATTGCATAGTGTGCTTGTAGTTGATGAACTTGAAGCAAATGTCTGGCCAGGATAAGATTCTCTTGATGAATCCAAATCTTTTGGAGGGTATTTCCATTGACTTCTTGAAATTGGGGGAGAGGAACTAGTAGTGATTAAAAAGAGCTGAGGACAAGAGTCTGGAGGCATTGATCTATCCTCTGGTTCATGATTTGTACAGATAAATCTTAAGGCAGTTGATGTGAACTAGAGTTCTCAAGATTTGTCCATCTATACTTCTTATATAGATGTTGGTTCCTCTGATGTTGTGTATAAGATATGGTCCTTCCCATTTCAGTTCCAGTTTGGTGGCAAAGTTTGTTTCAATCATGCTTCTCCAAACTAGGACTTGACCTCCAATCTTGATCTTCTGATCCTTCTGCTTCTGGTCATAGTCTTTCCTGGGCCTTAATAATCTGGTTTCGGGCATCTTTTCACAGCTGATCTCCTTTTTCAAGAAGCTTTTTGAGATTCTTATGGTCAGCAGTTCTGGTCTTTTTGGCAAACATCATTTCGAAGGGCTTTTGTTTGGTTGAGGCAGTAGGAGTGTTTTGGATTTCCCACAGGATTTTAGGTAAGCAGAGATCCCAATTGGTAGGATTAATCTTAACAAGTCCTTTCTTGATGGTCTGGTTCATTCTTTCAGTCATTCCATTGGTTTGTAGATGATAAGAGGTGGTTCTTTTCAGGTGGATCCTATGAATTTGTGCATAACTTGAGATTATGTTCACAAATTCAGTTCCTCAGTCAGAGATAAGTTCTTCAGGGAGTCCATATCAATGAGTGAGGTCATGCAGGTGTCCAACAATGGTCAGAGCATCTGCAATCTCCATGGAGTATGCTTCAGGCCATTTGGTCAGATGTTCAACAAATACTAGGATGTATTTATTTCATTTTGGTGTTACTGGCAGGGGTTCAATTACATCTACTTTCCATCTTTGGAAGATATGAGTGGGTGGGGGAATTGGTTATAGAGAGGCTTGATAGTTCTTCTTTTCTTGATACTTCTGGCAGGTATCACATTTTTGGATGATGTTTCAGACTTGTATTCTGAGATAGGGCCAATATCAATAATTTTTTCAAATCTTGTCTTCTGTACTTGTCTGTCCTTAGTGGGCTTTCTGGTGTTCTTGTTGGATGAGGTCTTCTTGCTCCTTGATAGTCTTGGGAACTTCTTTGAAGGTGCAGTTCTAAGGTACACCCTTCTTTTGATTCATTGGGCCATGTGGGAAAGAATATCAACATTGTTGTGAGTTCTTCTCGCTTTGTGGATGATGTTGATTTCATAATCTTGGAGGATAAGAATCCATCAGGCAAGGATTCCAGTGGGATCTTTTCAGTGCAGTAACCATTTGAGAGCTGTATGGTCTGTGATCAGGATGAACTTTCTTCCAATAAGGTAATGTTTGAATAAGGTGACTGCCTATATAACTGCAAGGCATTCCAATTTGGTGCTCCCATAGTTGGTCTGTTGCTTGTTGGTGGCTCTGCTTGCATAAGCTATTACATAGTATTGTTTGTCAAGTCCTTCTTATGCAAGGATTGCTCCAAGGCCATTCTTGAATGCATCAGTATACAGAATGAAAGGTTTCTACAGATCTGGTCAGACTAGGATTGGTGCTGAGGTCAGACAATGTTATAGTTTTTGGAAGGCTTCTTCTTGTGGTTCTTTCCATTGGAACAGTACTTCTTTCTTCAGTAAGGTTCAGATTGGGGCAGAGATTTCGGCAAATCTCTTAATAAATCTTCTGTAGTAGGATGCAAGCATCAGGAAGGACAGGACTTCCTTTGGGGTCTTGGGAATGGGGAAGTTGTTGAATTTTTCGATCTTCTTGGGATCTGCATGTGTTCCATTTTTAGATACTACAAATCCAAGGAATTCAAGCTTCTGTTTGCCAAAGTAGTACTTCTTTGAGTTGAGTCTCAGGTGGTTTTGTCAGGTGAGTTTGAAAAACTCTTCAAGGTCTTACAGGTAGTCTTCGAAATTTACTGAGTAGATGTTGGAATCATCCATATAAACAATCAGGCAGTAGTGGATGAGAGGGACATATACTGAGTTCATCATTCACTAGAAGGTTGGGGGTGTATTGCAGAGTCCAAAAGGCATTCAGAGGTACTCAAACAATTTTCCTAAGATAAGAAAAGCTGTCTTTTGAATGTCTTTGGGGTCCATTGGTATCTCATGGAATCCTGTGAATAAATCCATACTACTGAAGTATCTTGCATTTTGTAGCTAGTCCAGAAGATCATCAATTTGGGGCAAGGGGTATGCATCTTTTTTGGTTACTGTGTTGAGTTTTCTGAAGTCTACAACAAGTCTCTATCCTCCTTTCTTTGGTACAATAAGTATAGGGCTGGCCTAAGGGCTAGTGGAGGGTCAGATGACTCCATTGTCTAAGAGTTCCTATATGTGTTCTTTTTCGAATGTCTTCAAGTAGTAGGGTATCCTATATGGTTTCTGTCAGATGGGTGTTGCATTTCCTGTATTTATACTGTGGTGGTATGATGGGTTGTATGGCAGGTTGCCATAGTCTGTAGTGAAGATGTCCTGATATTTATGAAGGAGTTTGGTTAATTGTTGTTGTTGCTGAGGGGTTAATTCTTCTCCAATGTTTGTGGAAGGCTTTACTTTCTCCTGGGTTACAGAGGGGCCTTTTCTTTCTTCTGTGACTTTTTGCCATTTCCCTGTAAGTTTAATTCATAAACTTCTCTGTATGTTCAGTTGAGATAAGGCACAAGGTGTCCAATGATGGTTCCTTTTGGCAGAATGATGTTGTCCCAGCTTGTGTTAGTTGCTCAAGAGTGTACTGAGTTCATCTTGTGAGGGAATGTGTATTCTTCTATGTGCAGATTTCGAATTTCTTCATTGAGTTTGAAGAAGAGATTCCTGGGGTCTGGTGGTGCAAAGATTTCGATGGTGGTTTGCTCTCCTGGCTCAAGGATGAGGTTCTTATGAAGCTTTACTGGTTGGCAAAAAACTTACTAAGGGGTATTTACTTTAAATCGGCTGACCTAAAGAAGATGTACTTTCTTCTTGTCTGAGCTTCCAAATCCTTTAGCTTGTCTGGTTCCTTGAGTGAGCTTGGGTACTTCTTACAACTGAGGAGTCTTGTACTCGAGGAAGACTGCTTGAGTGATTTTGTCTCTTTTGTTGATTCGAATCCATTCACTACTTCTATTTCTTAAAATGACCTTGATTTCACCTGTATGTCCTGGGTCAATGGTTCCTCCTTTAGTAGAGAGTCCTTCAAGGGCTAGACCAGACCTTGAGGTCAACTGGATGTAAGTTTCTTTTGGTGGTTGCATGACAATACTAGTTCTGATGAGTTTTGTACTTTCGAGGCCCATAGTGGTATCATAAAGGCTGCTGAGATCATAGCCAACATCTTCTTAGTATGTCTTTTTCAGTGGAATTGCATTGAGATGAAGTAGGGTAAACTGTGCAATATTCTTACCGAGTATAGGCTGTCTATGGGCTGAGGCTCCTATGATATTAGATTTCCAACCTCTGATGTTTAGGTGTGGCCATTTTGCTCCAGTAGAGGGGTCTCGAAAATAATTGATTCCTCTTTTTCCAGTGGGATCTAGGGCTTCCATGAAGTTGATAGCATCATCTATCCATCCTTGGCAAGTTGCATAGCAAATAAGAGCCAGGATATCTTCTCCTAGGCCATATATCTTAAGGACCTTTCTTGTAGGCTTCTTTTTCTCCTTTCGAATCTTTGCTCAGTCATCTCATCTCTTAAGTGTGTATACAATCACATCCTTACTGAGATGGATCTTTTCATGTTGATAAGGCCAGCATCTTGGGTACTTTCCATGATAGCAATATCCTATAGCTTGGAAGTGTTTCTTTCTTTCTTCGATTTCTCCTTACTTGGAAATCTGCATCCATTCACATCATACTTTGGTGGAAGGGTAGAGAGGGGTTTTACTTCTGTCTGAGTATAGAATCCTACTCCATGTCTTCTTTTTGCAAGTATGGTAACTGATTCTTGGAATGAGATTCCTTTTGCAATGATTTTCAGAGATTTCCTTTCAATAGGCTGTTTGGCTTGCTAGTCCAATATATGGCATTAATAGCAGTAGTCTCTTGGTGAGTGGAAAACAACTTAATGGGGGCATCTGCCTATTCAGAAGGCTCTCTCTTGATGGGTTTCAGGCCTTGGAATAACTGGTTAAGAGCTGGGTCCAGCTTCTTCTTCACTCCAGGAGGTGTTGTCATCTTCTTCTTCTTATGGTGCCCAGTTCAGATCATCCTATGAGACAATTGCAGGAAACTCTTCATTTTCAGAAATACCATCATCTTCTTCCTCTGGTGATTGGTTCCAAATTGCTTGTACTTCTGCTACTTCGATTTCAGGATTGGGCATGACTTGTGCATAGCCTTTCAGCTGAGTATTGTGAAGGCATTTCTTCTTCTTTCTCCTGCATTCAGGGCATATAGTGCCACAACTCTTTCGAATTCCCACGTGTCTGGATGAGTGTTCTTTACATTTTTATCTTTGGAGGCATTTGGTGCATCCTCTGGCTTCTCCAGCAATGGCTCCAATTGTAATGGAGATTGTATCTTGTGCCCACACATTATCTTCTGATCTGTCTTCTACCATATTGATTCAGGGCCTCAGTCTGGAGTCATTGTCATTTTTGGAGTCCTCCTCTTCTTCCTCTTCTGTAGTGGATTCTTTGCTGCTAGTACATATATTCTTTTTGAATAATCACCTTCTTCTTCTTCTTTGATAGTTCGAAACTGGTGACTTTGACTTGGTACTTCTTTCCTCTGTAGTCGAATTTGAGTACTTGTTGACTAATGTTGACATTTGCATTCATTTCTTCATCCAATTAGTACCAAGGATCATGTCATAGGTGACAGCTTCAGTCACAACTATCTTGGAGATGGCAAACTGAATGTGTCTAAGAGTAATGGTGATGTTTTGAACTTCTCTCAGGGGTTGAGTTCGGGCTCTATCTGCTACTATGATACTGAGGCTAGAGGGTCCATCAATGGGCCATTGAATGCTGTCCAGGAATTTCTTGGCAATGACACATACAGCTGCTCCTATATCAATGAGAATTTTCGCCTTCTGGCCTCTGATTTCTCCAAACAGACAGGTGCTGACATGACTTTCTGTAGCTTGCACTGCTGGGGTTGCCTGTTCTTTTTGAGGAATGAGAACTCTTCCTGTGTAAGATCTGGTAGTTCACAGTAACTTGTTCCTTACTCCAGCAGGTGTCAGTTGAAGGAACTACAAGAGTGGGACTTCCATCTTGGCTTCTTGGATCTTCTTCCAGGCTTCATTGTAGATATCCTGGGGTATGGTCTTTGGAATGTATTTCTTCTTGGACTTTGGAGTCTTGGTTTCTGATTCTGGTTCTTCTCCTATATCTTCATCAGCGGATTCTGGTAGAGGATCTTCTCCATTGATAGTAGCTCTGGGAATGAAGGGTGAAGGAGAATGGAGAGATGTATCAACCTGCTCTTTCTCATCTTTTTCTTGAATAGTTCTCCTGCTGGTTCTTTTGGGAGGCTTTTCTACTGCTTGGGGGCAGCCTACTGCTCTCTTTCTCTTTTCTGTTGAGTAGACTGTTTCTCCATATTCAGCTTTAGTTGGGTACAAGTCCAGGTCACTGTATTCTTCACTGTCACTCTGCTTATAGTCTTCTACTGGGTAAGCTTTTGTCTTCTTATTGTAGGTATCCTTTCAGTTTGGTGGTTCAGAATTCCTTGAGCTGCCTTGATTGTTGTATTTGGGGGCATAGTGTCCTTGCTGTCCACACTTGTAGCATTGGATCTCTGCTCTATCTCTTGAAGGGTAGTTTCGACTATCAGAGGATGGATAGTTCCTCTGGTAATTCCGATTTTCACATGAAGGATACCTTGGCTGATAGTTCTGATTTTCTTAAGGAGGATATCTTGACTGGTAATTCTGATTTTCATGTGTGGTGAGTCTTTCAATTTGCCCAACCAGTCTGTCTACTTTCGAATTGAGATCTTGAATCTCATTCTTGTCTTTCTTCCATTCTTTGGTAGACTTCTTTCCTTTTGATTCTCCTTGAAGGATTCCTTGCAGGGCTTTGACCAAGAGGTCTTTTTTGTCTTCTTTCCAATTGTCAGTCCAAGTGGTTCCTTGTTTGACATCAAAGTATCCTTGGGCTGCATCTACTTGCTCTTCTGGCTTCCTGATGCCCAGAGTTTGGGGGGAATTCCATTTATGAAGGTCATTAGACTGATGATGTCTTGATTGGCAGCATTGAATCTAGTGGTATGCATTCTCTTCTGGATTCTAGTGAAGAATGCTCTTGGGGATTCTCTGAGGTTCATCTTCATTCTCATGATGGATTCTTAAGCTTTGTGGCAGGTTTTATTTCCTGCATACTTTTCGATGATTCAGTGCTATATGGCCTCATATTATTCTTCTTCTGATCTTACATTCTCCATAACATCTCCTAGGTCTATGTTGACATTATTTGTGGTTCTGGTGAAGATGCCTTTGGCTGGTTCTCTCAGCTATACCTTGAAGACATTGATTCATCTTTGGGTTGACAAATCTCTCAGGGCTGCTATTCCTTCAATTGTATCTATAAATTCTCTTGGATCCTCCTCTGGGTATCTTGTGAATATGGGTAGAGTTGTGCCCATTTTGTCTTCACTGTCTTCTGATTCTATTTTGATTTCTGGCTTTGATTCTGAGTTGTTGGCTGTTGATAGGTATGAGCTTGAAGGTATAGAGGATCTGAGAGATGGTGCTCTTCTCAGTACTATTCTAGAGAGCCTTGTGGGTTGAGTTCTTTGGATTGGAGTTTCTGGTCTGGATAAGTCAAGGAAGACTCTTGGAGAAAATCTTTCAAAATGATTGTTGAGGTCTTGAACAAGGTTATCAAAGTCTTGATTGGTGTTGTCTACTTCGTCTGGTGTGAGCTCATCAAAATCTCTGGTTAGTGTATCTGCTGATAGTACTGGTGGAGGATTTCATACAGTGTTGGCTTCTGCAATATCAGATCTTTCTGATGCTAAGTGTTATCCAATTCTAGAGGTGATTACATCTCTTCCTGTCCAAACATTTTGTAGAGCTGAAATTTCTTCTCTTGTAGTAACTGAAATTGATGCTGTATCAAAGATTGCAATAGTGCTGGTCTCCAGATTGAAGATTGGGTTCTGTGAGCTGAAAAGTCATGATAATTCTTTTGAGAATATTCTCAGTTGAGCCTCCAAATGTAATATACCTAGCTCAATAGAGGCAAATTATAAGGTTGGGTGGCTGTTGTAGATTGGCTTGAGCCCCCAGTTACTTTGTCAAAAAGCAACAAAATATTCAGATAATATATATAGATTCCTTGTATTGGTATCTAGTAGTATAATATTCAATAGCTGGAGACTTTCTGTATGTGATTTCCTAATTTTGTGGCATTCTTGATGGATGCACAGTAGATAATTTCTGTGTTACACAGTGATCTAGGTGATCTGTCTGTAATCAGACTCTTTGAATTTGGTGGATTTCCTTAAAAAAGTGGGCTCTCTGAGAACCAATGATCAGTTTCCTTAAGAGTGTGGGTTCTTTAGATGCATGACAGGCAATCAGGTGCCTTATTCGGGCAAGCAGACTAAATGTGGCAGGTTTCTCAGATGTGGTCTTCGAACAATACAGTTTAGCAGACAATGCGGACAGTTGATGCGGATGGTCAAGGTAGATGGTTGATGCAGCTTTTTCTTTTAGCAACAGATTATTTGGATGATGTGGGCAGGCAGAATGAGGTGAATTGGCAGAATGCGGTAGATTGGCAGGCAGAGACTTGAATGTGGATTACTTGAAAATGAACTTGAAAATGGCAGACTGATCGGTATTACATAGCAGATTGGCAGATGATATAGAATGATGCAAATTACTTGGAAACAGGTAGTAAACTTCAGGCTTCAAAGTTACATCAATTGACTGGCTTTGAGAGGTAGACTTAAACTGGAAAACAGTGAACTTCTTTATATCGGAAAGTGAACCAGAGTGGAAATAAAGAACCAAGCTCACAATCTCCTAGAAGAGGCTCTTGAGTAGGCATTTCTCCTAAGTGTTGCAATCCTTCTTGAACCAAGTGGCTCTGGGCAGGCATATCTCTCAAAGTGTTATAGGCAGACTTGTTTTTTGCTTTGGATTTAATTTCAGAACTAAGGTTTATTCACTCTTGTCTCTGGGGTATTTTATACATTATGGTTGCTATTTGATTGCTATCTGGCTAATTATAGAGTATTATTTATGTTAGGTATTTTCTGTTTTAGTACAAGTATACAGGTTTAGCACAGGTGTGCAGGTCCAGCACAGGTGTGCAGGTCCTACACAGATATATCTTTTTAGTAGTCTGGCTATTTATACAGTTTTCCACAGCAAATAGTTGCTGTACTGGTTACTATACTATACTAAGTGTTCATATCATCTGGTTATAATTTGGGTGATACATTTTTGTAGCCTGTCACAATACTATAATCTACTTATAGATAAAAAA
>RQIL01001222.1:0-23843 GCA_003951145.1 Jimgerdemannia lactiflua
AAAAAAAAAAAAAAAAGAAGAAAAAGAAGAAGCCTACAAAGAAGGTCCTCAAGATACATGACCTAGGAGAAGATATCCTAGCCCTCATTCGCTATGCAGCTCACCAAGGATGGATAGATGATACTATCAATTTCATGGAAGCCCTAGACCTCACTGGAAAAAGAGGAATCAATTATCTTCGAGATCCCTCTACTGGAGCAAGATGGCCACACCTAGACATCAGAGGTTGGAAATCTAATACCACAGGAGTCTCAGCCCATGGACAGCCTACACTTGGCAAGAACATTGCACAGTTTACCCTGCTTCACCCCAATGCAATTCTACCAAAAAAGGCACACCAAGAAGATGTTGGTTATGATCTCAGCAGTCTTTATGACACCACCATGGGTCCTGAAAATACAAAGCTCATCAGAACTGGTATTGCCATGCAACCACCAAAAGGAACTTACATCCAGTTGACCTCAAGGTCTGGTCTAGCCCTTGAAGGACTCTTTACTGAGGGAGGAACCATTGATCCAGGATATATAGGCGAAATCAAGGTCATCCTAAGAAATGGAATTGGCAAATGGATTCGAATCAACAAAGGAGACAAAATCACTCAAGCAGTCTTCCTTGAGTACAAGACTCCTCAGTTGCAAGAAGTACCCAAGCTCACTCAAGGAACCAGACAGACTAAAGGATTTGGAAGCTCAGACAAGAAGGAAGTACATCTCCTTCAGGTCAGCCCATTCAAAGCAAATGCCCCTCAGTAAGTTTTCTGGCAGCCAGTAAAGCTTCACAAAAACCTCATCCTTGAGCCAGGAGAGCAGACCACCATCGAAATCTTTGCACCACCAGACCCCAGGATCCTTTTCTTCGAACCCAATGAAGAAATCCAAAATCTGCACATAGAAGGATATACATTTCCTGACAAGATGAATCCAGTACACTCTCGAGCAACCAACACAAGCTGGGACAACATCATCCTACCAAAAGGAACCATCATTGGACACCTTGTGCCCTATCTCAACTGAACACACAGAGAAGTTTATAAATTAAACTTACAGGGAAATGGCAAAAGGTCACAGAAGAAATGAAAGGCCCCTCTGCGACCCAGGAGAAAGTAAAGCCTTCCACAAATATTGGAGAAGAATTGACACCTCAGCAACAAAAACAATTGACCGAACTCCTTCATAAATATCAGGACATTTTCACCACAGACTATGGCAACCTGCCATACAACCCATCATACCACCACAGCATAAATACAGGAAAAGCAACACCCATCTGACAGAAACCATATAGGATACCCCACCACTTGAAGACATTCGAAAAAGAACACATACAGGAACTCTTAGACAATGGAGTCATCCGACCCTCTACCAGCCCTTGGGCCAGCCCTATACTTATTGTACCAAAGAAAGGAGGATGGAGACTAGTTGTAGACTTCAGGAAACTCAACACAGTAACCGAAAAAGATGCATACCCCTTGCCCCGAATTGATGACCTTCTGGACCAGCTACAAAATGCAAGATACTTCAGTAGTATGGATCTATTTGCAGGATTCCATGAGATACCAATGGACCCCAAAGACATTCAAAAGACAGCCTTCCTTGCCCTAGGAAAATTTTTTGAGTACCTCCAAATGCCTTTTGGACTCTGTAATGCACCCCCAACCTTCCAGTGAATGATGAACTCAGTATATGCCTCTCTCATCCACTACTGCCTGATTGTTTATGTGGATGACTCCAACATCTACTCAGCAAATTTCAAAGACCACCTTCGAGACCTTGAAGAGTTTTTCAAACTCATCCGACAAAACCACCTGAGACTCAACTCAAAGAAATGCTACTTTGGCAAACAGAAGCTTGAATTCCTTGGATTTGTAGTATCTAAAGATGGAACACATGCAGACCCCAAAAAGATCGAAAAAGTCAACAACTTCCCTGTCCCCAAGACCCCAAAGGAAGCCCTGTCCTTCCTGATGCTTGAATCTTACTACAGAAGATTTATTAAGGGATTTGCCGAAATCTCTGCCCCAATCCGAATCTTGCCGAAGAAAGGAGTACTGTTCCAATGGAAAGAACCACAAGAAGAAGCCTTCTGAAAATTACAACACTGCCTGACCTCAGCACCAATCCTAGTCTGACCAGATCTGCAGAAACATTTCATTCTGTATACTGATGTATCCAAGAATGGCCTCGGAGCAATCCTTGCACAAGAAGGACCTGACAAACAGCACCATGTGATAGCTTATGCAAGCAGAGCCACCAACAAGCAGCAGACCAACTATGGGAGCACCAAATTGGAATGTCTTGCAGTCATATGGGCGGTCACCTTGTTCAAACATTACCTCATTGGAAGAAAGTTCACTCTGATCACAGATCATGCAGCTCTCAAATGGTTACTACACCGAAGAGACCCCACTGGAATCCTTGCCCGATGGATCCTTATTCTCCAAGATTACAAAATCAACATCATCCACAAAGTGGGAAGGACTCAAAACAATGTTGATGTTCTCTCCCGCATGACCCAATGAACCAAAAGAAGGGTGTACCTCAGAACTGCACCCTCAAAGAAGTTCCCAAGACCCTCAAGGAGCAAGAAGGTCTCATCTGACAAGAACACCAGAAAGCCCACCAAGGACAGACAAGTACAGAAGACAAGATTCAAAAAGATTATCAACATTGGCCCCACCTCAGAGCACAAGTCCGAGACATTATCCAGAAGTGTGACACCTGTCAGAAGTATCAAGGAAAGAAGAACTATTAAGCCCCTCTGCAACCGATTCCCCCACCTACTCACATCTTTCAAAGATGGGGAGTAGACGTAATTAGACCCCTGCCAGTAACACCAAAACAAAACAGATACATCCTAGTATTTATTGAACATCTGACCAAATGGCCTGAAGCATACCCCATGGAGATCACAGATGCCCTGACCATTGTTGGACACCTATGATCTCTCTCTCCAATATGGACCCCCTGAAGAACTCATCTCTGACTGAGGAACTGAATTTGTGAACAACATAGTCTCAAGTTATGCACAAATTCATGGGATCCACCTGAAAAGAACTATCTCCTACTATCCACAAACCAATGGAATGACCAAAAGAATGAACCAGACCATCAAGAAAGGACTTGCCAAGGTCAATCCTCCCAATTGAGATCTCTGCTTACCTGAAATCCTGTGGGAAATCTGAAACACCCCTGCTGCCTCCACCAAACAAAAGCCCTTTGAAATGATGTTTGCCAAGAAGACCAGAACTGCTGACCATGAGAATCTTGGAAAGCTTCTTGAAAAAGGAGATCAGCTGCGGAAAGATGTCCAAAAACAGATTATCAAAGCCCAGGAAAGACAAAAGAGGTATTATGACTAGAAGCAGAAGGATCAGAAGATCAAGATTGGAGATCAAGTCCTAGTTTGGAGAAGCATGATTGAAACAAACTTTGCCGCCAAACTGGAACCGAAATGGGAAGGACCATACCTTGTACACAACATCCGAGGAACCATGGACGAATCTTGAGAACCCCAGTCCACATCAATCACCTCAAGATTTACCTGCACAAACTATGACTCAAAGGATAGACCAGCGCCTCCAGACCCTTATCCTCAGTTCATTCCAATCACTACCAATTCCCTTGCCCTTATTCCAAGAAATCAATGAGAATGCTCTCCAAAAGATCCAGATTCACCAAGAGAATCTTTTTCTGGCCAGACATCTACTGTAAGTCCACCAGCTCCAGGCATATTATGCAATTGGCAAACAACTACAGAATCTTCCAGCTCCCGAACAGACCTACATCAGAAATACCACTGGTCTGACAAGAAGAGATATCATTGCTACAGACAGACTCTATACAATCTACAAACGAAACATCACTGCCCTGATACAAGCTCAGTTCTCCTTGCATGATATCCAGAAAATGAACCCAACCACCTACCAGAGCATCATCCACTATGTTGAAATCCTGTTCCCAGAGGAAGAAGAAGAACCCATAGAATGGAGTGACCCAGACATAGACAATGACAATAGTGAAGGTATTGATGCTGAAGATGCTTATAGTTATTGGAATGATGACTAAAGGACAGTCTGGGACAGACCATCCTTTAGTGGTGGCTGATGTAGCAGGCCACAGAATTGTATCATTTCGAAATTGCCACTTAGCCATATACTATATCAAGTGCACTAAGCAACCAAGACTGCTTTACTGCACCAACTTATATAAATAACCAGATATACCAAAAGAAGGTGTTTACCCGTACAGGACCTGTACACTGTACAGCACCTGTATACTGTACAGCACCTGAACACTTGTACCAGAAAAGAAATACCTGATATAAATAGCAATCTATAGTTAGCCAGATAGCAACCAGCTAGCAACCATAATGTATAAAATACTCCAGAGACAAGAGTGAATAAACCTCAGTCCGAAATTGAATCCCAAGCAAAAGACAAGTCTGCCTACAACACTTTGAGGGATACGCCTGCCCAGAGCCACTTGGTCCAGAAAGGATCACAACACTTAGGAGAAACACCCATTCTAGAGCCTCTTCTAGAAGATTGTGAGCTTAGTACCTCATTTCCACTCCAGTCCACTTTCCGATACAAAGAAGTTCGTCGTTTTCCAGTTTAAGTCTGCCGATCTGCCACGTACTGCTGATCCGCATTTGTTCAAGTCCGCCATTTTCAAGAGATCCGCCACTTAAGGAATAAGCTGACATTTTCAAGTCTGTTTTCAAGATCTGCCACTTCCTGCCAATCTGCATTGTTCATCCACATCGTTCAAGCCTACGCTGCTCAATCTGCATTGTTCACCCACATTGTCCAACATTAAGTCCACCGATCCGCCGATCTGCCTCATCCACCCGAATAATCACATCATTCAAAGAATCCGTGTCACTCTAAGAAATCTGTGCCGAATAAGGAACCTGATTGCCCATCACCTGAAATCCAGAATCCACACCCTTAAGGAAACTGATCGTCGGTTCCCAGAGAGCCCGCTCATTAAGGAAATCCATCAAATTTGTTGCACATAAAATCAGTCACACGAATTAATTCACCACTCCAGAAGGAAACTCACTCACACGCATGACCCAAGAATGCCGCCAAATTAGGAAATCACATGCAGAAAGTCTCC
The DNA here is from genome assembly GCA_003951145.1 of Jimgerdemannia lactiflua. NCBI lineage: Eukaryota > Fungi > Mucoromycota > Endogonomycetes > Endogonales > Endogonaceae > Jimgerdemannia > Jimgerdemannia lactiflua. Next base: position 5,121 of record RQIL01001222.1, read on the forward strand.
AGCTGTTGAATATTATACCACTAGACACCAACCCAACACAGGAGGAACCTATACCTATTATCTGAACATTTTGTTGCTTTTTGACAAAGTAACTGGAGGCTCAAGCCAATCTACACAGCCGCCCAACCTTGTAATTTGCCTCTATTGAGCCAGGCACGTTACAGTAAGCATGAGTGCTAACGTGTGCAGCGAAGAAGTTTGGCTCATGGATTCCGGTGCAACACAACATATGACAGCGCACCGTGAATGGTTCTCTACGTACGAGAAGTTTGAGCATCCTGTATCTATCAAACTAGGTGATAACAATGTGATCTATACTCAGGGCAAAGGAAATGTCAGAATGCACCTGCATGGAAAGGTCAAAGAACCCTCAGGCACCTTTGCGGACATACTATACACTCCGGATATAAGCAAAAATCTCTTCTCGATAGGACAAATGATGGCCCGAGGAGACAAAGGAGTAAACATATGCCCGAATGGAGTAATGGTAATCGATCTAAAGAATAATAAGGAATTAATGTATGCATCAAAAAGAGGAAATCTTTATGCAATTGACAGCACGCCAAATGGTACATCAGCACATTCCACAACGACAAATGACACCTGGCATGTATGGCATGAATGGTTAGGACACATCGGCCAGACAAGCTTAGAACGGATGATGAGAAATAGTTCAGTGAAAGGATTGCTGAACTGTATATCTCTGAATTTCTTTTGTGATGACTGTGCAGTAAATAAGGCTTCTCGAAGGTCTTTTCAGGAACGGATGAAGCGAGCAAATGGTATACTCGATCTTATACATATGGACATCTGTGGTCCCATGTGTACATCATTACATTCCGGGAAGAAGTATTTCATTACTTTCATAGATGACTACACTCATAAGGCTCACGTATACCTCCTCTCAGCAAAGAGCCAAGCATTCGAGAAATTCAAAGAATTCAAGGCAAGCATGGAGAATGATACGAAACGTCAGATAGGGATACTATGCTTGGATAACAGGACAGAATACGTAAATAAGTCCTTTAAACAATTCTTAAAAGAGTATAAAATACGACATACTAGAATGGCTCCCTATACTCTGCAACAAAACGGCATGGCGGAACAGTTCAATCGAATGATCGTCAAGATGGCCCGAACAATGATGAATGCAGCTAGTTTGCCACAATCCTTCTGGGCCGAAGCATTGAACACGGCGGTGTACATATGTAATCGATGCATTTCTCAAGTCTTAAGCAAAGAAAGTGACATACAGTCTAAGGATGATAACCTTACTCCTAAAGAACTGTGGAGCGGATCCAAGCCCGATGTCTCGCACTTACAGACATTTAGAAGAGAGGCTTACATATTGGATAAAGGTGGAAATAGAGGAAAATTCGAGTCTAAAGCAGATAAGCATATATTCCTTGGATGCAACAGATAAGCATATATATTGTGGAACATGCAAAAGCACGGTATAGTCATCTCTCACGACATTCAGTTCAAAGAGAAAGCAAAGGAAATTTGCGTGGAAATTTCTATACCTGTAACCAATCCAATGGTGAGTGGAATTACACTAATGGTGAATGGAACTACACCAACGGTGAGTGTGAAAACTACACCAATGATTCTGGCAACAACGATACAACCTATGCCAACGAGATCAATGGAACAAGTACCTACAAGACCCCCTGAACCAAGAATTACAGTGATTTCGGATAACGAAGAGGATATCTCTCCAAAGGGCAAGAAAAAGCACAAGTCTGGGATGGACAACGAAGTCCAAGCAGATCTGGGAAGTTACTGGGATCCACCCAAGTCATCTTGTTGCAAACAACATCACGTGAACTATGCTTGCAAATGTGCTTACATAGCAACGACCGGTGAGCCGGCACACTACAACGAAGCCATTCATTCGAATGATAAAAAGGAGTGGAAAAAGGCTATGGATGAGGAGTATAATTCACTCATTGAGAATGACACATGGAACTTGGTCCCTCTTCCGACAAATCGGCAAGCCATAGGATCCCGATGGGTGTATAAAATCAAGCGCAATAGCAACAGTGGCATAGAATGATACAAGGCCTGATTTGTGGTAAAGGGGTATTCACAAGACTTTGGGGTCGACTATGACGAGACCTTTTCCCTGGTATTTAAGCTTACTTCGCTTAGAATACTTCTTGCAATCAGAGCCAAGTATAACTATGAGATACATCAAATGGACATTAAGACAGCCTTTCTAAATGAAGATGTGGATACCAAACTATATGTTCTTCAACCACAAGAATACGAACTCTATAACAACAAGAAGGAGTTAATATGCAGACTACGCAAAGGCCTCTATGGTATAAAACAGGCAGCGAGGCTGTGGAATTGAAAGATCACTGATTATCTCATAGAAGAGAATGGGTTCAAATGATGTGAATTAGACCCATGCATATATACTCTTCATACATCCTCAGGAACGGTGTACCTGGGAATTTGGGTTGATGATATCATTCTGGTCGGAACGACAAATGAGATTAACGAAGTAAAGGCGGTACTACGCAAGAAGTTCAAAATGACAGATCTGGGTGACGTATCTTTCCTTTTGGGGATATCCATCATACATGACAGGAGCGCACGTACTATACATCTAAGCCAAGAAGCCTACATTCAGATAATACTCGAGCGATTCGGCATGAGCGAGTGCAAGCCAGTCAGAACACCGATGGAGACATCTGTGAGATTAAAGAAGTCCAATACACCCGACGACAACGATATTCCCTATCAACAAGCAGTAGGATCCCTTATGTATCTAATGCTCGGGACGAGACCCAACCTATCATACGCAATCAACAAAGTGGCGCAATGTGCATCATGCTACGATAACTTGCATTGAACAGCAATCAAGTGCATATTCAGGTATATTAAAGGCACAAAGAGCTATATGCTCAATTTGGGTGATAAAGGAGTAAGCAGGAGTACCATTATGGTAAGCCTTTCCAGTGCATGTGGCGCTGATTGGGCTGGAGACTTGGATGACAGAAGGTCTACGACAGGATACTTCTTCTATCTCGATGATGGTGGAGCCATTTCATGGCAAACTCATAAGTAATCATCAGTGGCGATGTCATCTACACAAGCAGAATATCAAGCGTTGTCAATGGCGACGAAGGAGGCCATCTGGCTTTGTTAACTACTAAAGGATCTGGGATTTACTCAAGGATCTACGACTATATGACAGGACAACCAATCCACCATTGCTTTGGCAAAGAACCCTATACATCATGCAAGGACCAAGCATATTGATATACAGCACCATTACATATGAGAGTGTATTGAAAATAAGGCTATACGCCTGCTATACATCCCTATGGAGCAAATGGTGGCAGATTCGCTAACGAAGGCCCTTCCAAGGACAAAGTTTGATTTTTGTGTATAAGAAATGGGTATAGCGACGAGCAGATAATGGCAAATGATGGGTAAGAATAAATATTATGGCGAAATGACAGGTAGAATGAGTGTTACAGCAAATATTTGTGACGGAAACCTATAACATTGCTCAGGATTTCCATTTTTCACTACTTCTCTCACCTATTTTTATGCTTATAAGCAAGGAATTTCGACCTTTTTCAGTCATCTAGATAGCATCTCATTGGTAATGTTTTATTTTGCTTAGCTGTAGCTGGAGATTGATCAGTTTTATTTGCATTTGCATTCTTTATCTCGTTGAGCGGGAGTGTTGAGATTACAGGTTACAACTCGATATAGTGCACTCGATATAGATAATTTGTGGCGCAGTGGCGTTGGGGTGACATCATCAACAAACGCGTAAAAGCGCGTTACTTGAGTGATCAATAAATTCCTCTCTCTTTTTCCTCTCTCCTATTCCTCCTAAAGTTCACAACAGGAACTGAGTTATTGCGATCACTCTCTGGTTTCTTTCAAAATCCGGGGATATTTAGTACACTGGTAAAGATCTTGCCACGCTGAGTGCTAGGTGCAAGTTCAATACCCCAGTACTGGTAAATTTCCTTAACAGTTGGTTTCCCGCTGGGTGGAGCGAAGTCAACAAGTACCATGGCACCTTTATTTCTCTATGACCTCAGATTTTTTTATTATTATATATATTTGTATAACATGGATTGTTGAAATAAACAACAATCAAATATTTTCTCAATCGTCTAGGATAGCCTCCCTTCAACGTTCGTATTCTACTGGCCTACTTGACTCACCGTATTTGTAGATATATATACATATATTAAAAATTAAACATAATATTTTGGCGTGATCACCCTTGTCGGGAAACATAAAATCACACTATAGTGTACCGATTATTATGATGACTGGGCAAAAGGCCAATATTTGAAACAATTGCATGTCGCCACTTCTGCTTTTGTTGTCTTCCGTTGCTAAGCCCAGCGGCTGTCTTTGGACACAGCGGTTACCTGCGTTTTGCCTGACAATCTGTGCAAAACCACCAACTCATTTGATGAGGGATCCAAGTTACTACTAATGTCTGGGTCTGCCAAACGGTTCTGAATGCCTGAGAGATGAGGTAATATTGCAACTACCCCTTCTTATTTCCGAAAATTAAAGTTTATTTGGTCAAAAGGTACAAAAATAAAGTTAATATAAAAAAAAAAGAGCACAAGGGCTATAAGTGCACGGCGAAGCTGAGCAGAAGGGAGCTTTATATTTCAGCTTGGGCAAAATTTCGCGGCACCAAAAGGAGCCAGCGACCGGAAGCAGGAACCGATACGCCCTTGTCTCTAGCCGCTGTTATTGAATTAGGTGTCCACGGAGGACCTCCGATAGAACTTACATATCCAGTTCGAGGTCTGTAATTCAGAATTCCTTTAAGCCTTCGATTTCGATGTCGCCCTAAAGATGGGCGGTGATTGTATTATACTGGACGCACGGCCGTCGTAGATCTTGCATAAAACGAACTCGTCGCCAACAACTGGAATGCTTCAGATTAAACAAGCGATGTAACGGGGCAGGACAGTATACCTTTCGGTTTTTCTGCATACTGCCATTGCACGGCGTTGACAGAAGTTGGTGGCAGGAAGCCTGCGGACGTTGTTGAAATGTTGCTCGGTCGCCGTCAGCTTTGAGAAGAGTTTCACTGCATAGGTATCTCCCCCCTGATCGTGTTGTCTCGAGTTCGGCTTTGGTTTAGTTTGAAATAATAAAAGAGGAGGAATGAAATACGTCAATCAAATACTATGCGTCGACGGTCGCCAGGCAATGGTCTCAATAAGTGCGAGCAGCAGAAAATTATACACTGGGAAAAATTCACTACTGATGTTCGGTTGTCTAATTAGAAGACCTTTCAACCCTAAAAAAGCCTCGCCATGATAGAATGAGTAAAAACCTGCAACCTTTTACTCCGTATAAACCAAAGATTGTTATGAATTTTCATCAGATTGCCATATCTACAATAAGTACAACTCACAGAAAAAAACCACAACAAATGTGTGAACAATGAACTAAAAGCAGAACACTACTGAACAATAGCCTAGCAAGCAGACAACTACTGAATAATGAACTAAAAGCAGAGAACTACCAAACAATGAACTAACCAACTGAACACCCCTGAAACTGTCTAAAAAAATTAAAAGCCAATAGATGGACAGAATAAATGTGTGGTACAGATTCAAAGACAAGCAAAATATAACCAAGCACAGACATATTCATGAGTTAGCTTATACTCAGTACTTTCCCCACATATCTCTTTTCTTTCATTTACATAAATTCTAAGGTCTGTGTAAAGTCTTTTGCCCCAAGTCCCATCAAAATAAGGCCAAGAGTGGTCGAAAAAAAGAGATGAATAAGTGGAACTTTGTTTCTGAGAATTTGTTACATATTATGTATTTTATGGCCGTGGGCATGTATGGAAGGTTAGGCGTTGAGGAAATTGCGAACGATACCGATATTGATGGTGACGTGGAGGCGCTGATGGTCACGGCAGCTGATGATACGACGGCATCAACCGACACTAAGAAAGTGGAAGTAATGGAAGCCACGAAACAAAGCAATATCTCACAATCTATGCATAAAAAGGTAACAACGGCTGCCTTCGCGAGCCTCCAAAGCGATGGATCAATTGACGCACCTCTTTTTAGCAGCACGTCTCACGGCAGCACTCCCTCCATCACGAGCAACAAGTCGGATTCCCCAAGCAAACAGGCATCCGTGCGCCAATCCTCATCGACGTATAGGGATCGTGATATTATGGGTCCCCTTCTTGTCCCAAACAATCAGCCGCCTCGAAACAAATTCGTCTCCCTCAAATCAACAATATCAGCATCCCAGATTCCTATTCAAGTTGTCGTCGATGCTCGCACGCAAATTGCGGAAGGAGTCGACATCGACGAGGACGACTATTAGGACAAGGAGAACAGGGATCCTAACGATCGTTCGCAATTCGGCACTCACTAGCCAAAGCGTCGGCGTCTCATCCACTCATACTTAGCGCCCGTCACGCCGTTCTCCGTGTCCATCAATAACAGGAGCACCAGCAATAGCCCCATCTCCGGGTCGCAACCAACCGTCGTTTGCGTCGTCTCCTGATTTGACTTATGTGACGCAGCTCAGCAGCAGCTTGCCATCTCTGGACGGGTATTTCGGCTCCCGCGTCCTCGGTCATTGTTGACAAAAGCGACAGCGCCCCAGTATCCTAGCGCCGCAACACAGGCCATTGCTACACCTTACGGCCGAGTCTGCCAAATGCGAGAGGGCCAAACAAATGAAAATTGCAACAAGATGCCTACGTCCTCGAAGGATTCCTCAAAAGTGCAACCGGTCCTGCCACAATCCACGTCGTTCACAAACTCTGGCTTCAACTCGCCATCCTCTAAGGTCATATTAAAAACGTCGCAGAATCATGAGGCCGAGTTGGAGAAGGATGAAAATGTATCGATGGACGATACGGAAGAAATCATGTCGTTGGAAGACGTGGAGGATCTTGAATTGTTGGCGAGCCAGTCCGAGACAAGTGAAAATGCGGGCAAAGCTGGCAATACCTGTCATATCCATGACGTTGATACCGATTTCGAGGCCGAGGCCGACCTCACCTCCGCCAGCTCTCTCAACGCTATCGCTACCGCGAGGATCCCAGAGAAGCAGGCGGACCAAGACCTGTCCTCCTTACATCGGGGTGATGTCGATGATTTGTAACTGGCTTGCGATACGTCACCTCTTCATTCATTTCTTTCTTTTCCTCATTCCTTATATGAATCTCTATAGCTATAATGTGTACAGCTCATGATGCTTGATATTCATATTACTAAGTTACGAAATAGCAGATGAACTGGGAAATAAAAGGGGAGGAATAAATAAGTCAGTCAAATACTGCGTCGAGTGCTGCCAATCGTATGTCTTGCACAAAACGATCTCAACACCTGAGATGCCTGAGTTAATTATGCGATTTTTTTTAAGTAAAAGCACAGTATACCTTTTGGCCGTTGACAAAAGTCGGTGATAGGAACGCTGCGGACGTTGTTGAGATATCGCTCGGTTGCCGTCGGCTTTGAGAAGAGTTTATCGCGCAGGTGTCGTCCCCCAGAACGCTTCGCCTCGAGTTTGGGTTTAGATTCAATTGGCTTGCCTTTAGATCAACAAAAGAAGAAGAAATACTTTAGTCAAATACTATGCGTCGAGTGCCGTTAACCGTAGGCCTTGCACAAAACGAACTCGTCGCCAACAAATGGATAGCAACACAGCATGCCTTTTAGTTGCTCTGCATATTGGCATTGTACATCGTTGACAAGAGTTTGAAACAGAAGGCTGGAGATTTTGTTGAGATGTCGCTCGATCGCCGTCAGCTTCGAGAAGAGTTTGATAGCAGACGTGTTGCCCCCAGAAAATGTCACCTGCGGTTCAGTTGACTGGCCTTTGGGACAATAAAAGAGTAGGAATAAATAAGTTAGTCAAATACTATTGCGTCGAGTGCTGTTAATCGTAGGTCTTGCACAAAACGAACACATCGCAAACATCTGGGATGCCTCAGATTTAACAAGCGATTTGTTGGTGGCAGCACAGCATACCTTTTTGTTGTTGCATTGCACGCCGTTGACAGGAGTTGGTGGGATTCGCTCGGTCGTCGTCAGGTCGAGAAGAGTTTTATAACAGAGGTGTTGCCGCCAGAACATGTCGCCTTCGGTTAAGTTAACATGCTTTTGGGATAATAAAAAAGAAGGAATAAATAAGTCAGTCAAACGCTTTGGCGTCGAGAGCTGTTAATCGTATGTCTTGCACAAAACGTATATACTGGTCGCCAACAACCGGGATGCTTGGGATTAAACCGGTGGGGAGTACAGCAAACGTTTCGGTTGTTCTGGATATTGTCATTGCCCGTCGTTGACAGGAGCTGGTGAAGGCTGGGAAAATTGTTGAAATGACGCAAGTTTCGAGAAACCCCAGAACGTGTCGCCTCGAGTTCGGGCTTTGATTCCAGCTGACTTGCCTTTAGGACAATAAAAGAGGCGAAATAAATACATCAGTCAAAGACTATGCGTCGAGGTAAATCTTACAGAAAACGAACTCGTCAACAACGGGGATGCCTCGGATTAAAGCCTCCTTCGAGAAACCCGCTACATTTGGTCCACTTACCAGATAAGCCAGAAGGGAAACCCGCATCAACCGAGAGTCTGCATCATCCAAATAATCCGCCGCTTAAGGAAAAGCCACCGTTCGAAGAGTCGGCGTCATTTGAAGAATTGGCATCATTCAAACCGCATCGTTCAATCCGCATCGTTTAAACCGCATCATTCAACCCGCATCGTTCAACCCACATCATTCAACCCGCATTGTTCCATCTGCATCATTCAATCTGCATCTTTCAATCCGCATCATTGGAAAGAAATCCGCATCCAGAAGTCCACCGGAAAAGGAATCTGATTGCACTCAAGATCACTGCCACATGCAATCTGCAACCAGAGAACCCGTGCTTTTAAAGGAACCCCACCAAATTGACTGCATACAAAGAACTCCCATTAAGGAAGACAACCAGAAACTCAGACAGATCACCCGCAACCCAAGAATTAGGAAATCACCCAAGTCGCCCACACAGAATTCTCCAGATTGAATATTATACCACTAAATGCCAATACAGGAGGACCTTATATGCATTATCTGAACATTTTGTTGCTTTTTAACAAAGTAACTGGGGGCTCAAGCCAATCTACACAGCCGCCCAACCTTGTAATTTGCCTATATTGAGCCAGGCACATTATACTATACTTGGCAAGAATATTGCACAGTATATACTGCTGCATCCCAATGTGATTTCACTCAAGAAAGTATAACAAGAAGATGTTGGCTATGACCTTAGCAGCCTCTCTCATACTGTCATAGGCCCTGAAAGTACAAAGCTCATCAGAACTGGTATTGCCATGCAACCACCAAAAGAAATATACATTTAGTTGACCTCAAGGTCTGGACTAGCTCTTGAGGACTCACTACCAAAGGAGGAACCATCAACCCAGGACATACAGGTGAAAACAAAGTCATTCTGAAAAATGGAACTAGTAAATGAGTTCAAATCAATAAAAAAGACAAAATTACACAAGCAGTCTATCTTAAATATAAGACTCCTCAGCTTCAAGAAGTACCCAAGCTCACCCAAGGCACCAGACAAACCAAAGAATTTGGAAGCTCAGACAAGAAGAAAGTATACCTCCTTTAGGTCAATTGATTCAAAATAAATACACTTAAGTAAGTTTTCTACCAATTAGTAAAACTTCACAAGAACCTCATCCTTAAATCAAGAGAGTAAACCACTATTGAAATCTTTGCATTGCCCAATCCCAGGAACCTCTTCTTTGAACCAAATGAAGAAATCCAAAACCTGCATATAGAGGGATACACTTTCTCTGACAAAATGAACCTAATATATTCTAGAAGCTAGGAGAATATCATCTTGCCAAAAGGAACCATCATTGGACACCTAGTACCCTACCTCAACTGAACATATAGAGAAGTTTATAAACTAAACTTACAGGGAAATTGAAACGTTAAATGAGATAGCAACTTGTTTCTTAAGTGCTCAAAATAGCTCGAAGAGTTATTAAGAGTTCAGGAAGATCTTGTGGATTCTGGGAGAAAATATTCTGAGCTTTATTCAAGAGAACAGAGAGGATATTTATACAAGATATGAAAGAAGAATCCAGAAGGATCTGAGTAATCAATGGAAATGCCAAGAAGAAGGTTCTTGGCAATGATGACAAATAAAGATCTGCAATGTTCCATGAAGTTCTGTAACTAGCTAAGACTGGAACAGAAGTGACAAGAATGTTCTAGCTGTGGCTTAGTGCCAAGAAAGGATTTCTAATCATTCGGAAGATACTGGAAGGTTATGGAAAATACTAGAAAGACAAAGAAAAAGAAATAAACTATGCTAAAATGTTACATCTCCTCCTCCTTAAGAATCAATGTCCTCATTGAATTCAGAAAGTAACATAAGAAAATAAAACCAAAGAAAAGACAAATAAAATATATTGGCTCATTGGCAAGGACCAGCCATCCTTGTATAAGGCGAGGGCCAAAGTATCATCTTGATCAGATGAGAACTGGTTTGAACCTCATTAGTTGCAGAGTTTACAGAGTTCTTCTGTGGGTCTTGTTTCTGATACTGTATCCCTTAGAGTGCCCTGATGCATAATGTACCTGATCAGTACAGCAGATTGTCTACTATTCAAGAGGAGAACCTCACAGGCAGTCAATGAGTTTCTTTTTGCTCGAACTCTTGAATGAGGTCTTGAGAGTTCTTGAGATTGGCAGCAGGTTTCCAGGTAGTATCATATTCAGGATAGCCCATCTACTTGACTAGGTATTCTGTGCAATGGTATTGGACTCATTTGTCTAAGATTTTCTCAACTTTGTACTCAATGTGATCTTGAACCATAACTGATACTGAGGGTGTTGGAATTCAGCCAGGGTAAGGGGGTGACTGGTTTCAGGCCTTGAGTTGTGATACATGGAATACTGGATGTATACGCATAGTTGTCAGTAGACTGAGATGGTAGGAGTAGGTAGAGACTTGCTCAGTGATCTCGAAGGGTCCAAGGTACTTGGGTTGGAATTTGGCTGACTAGCGGTTGACTTGAGATTGGGCCTTGATGTTATCAGCTTTGAGTAGAACCATATCTCCAATAGTGTAGTTGACATCACAACATTTCTTGTCTACATACTTAGCTTGATATTGTTGAGCCTTTAGCAGATTCACAGTCGCAATCTTGAGAAGGGAATCCATTTTATCGATAAGGTTCTGGGTGGTGGGGACTTGTGTGTAACTGGATTGCTGGAATGAGACTAGACTTGCAGGGATCTTGGGATTTTGACTGTGTAGTAACTGAAAAGGGGAAAGACCAGTAAATGATTGGACTGTATTGTTGTAGGTAAACTCGGCATGGGTCAGGTAGTGGTCCCAATCATCTTGCTCATAAGACACATAGTTTCTGAGCATTTGTTCAAGTATTCTGTTCATTTGCTCAGTTTGTCCATCAGTTTGAGGGTGGAAGGCAGTAGACATGGCGATTTGAGTTCCAAGAGTTTTGAAGAGTGCTTGCCAGAAGTGACTTGTGAATTTGGGGTCATGGTCACTGATGATTACTCAGGAAAGTCCATATTGGTGGAAGATAGACCTGAAGAAGATTCTAGCAATTTCAGGGGCAGTGGTATTGGTTGTGGTTAGCTCAGTGATTGTGATCTTGGTCAGGTGGTCCACAAACACGACAATGGCATCATAGCCTGATTTGGTTCATGGGAGTTGTACAATGAAGTCCATTGTGACTTGCTCAAACTTCTTGATCAGAATTGGCAAGGGTTGTAGAAGACCAGCAGGTGTTTGATTACTTGACTTGTTTCTTTAGCAAAGATCGCAGCTTTGAATATACTTCTTGATTTCCTTGAGCATATTGGGCCAGTAGTAGTCTCATTGAATGTTCTTGGTGGCCTTCTCGATTCCAAGGTGACCAGCTAGTGGGGAGTCATAATGTTCATGAAGAATCTTGTAATGCAGTTCTGGGTTGGTAGGAATATAGACCTTATCTTGATAGTACACAAGGTTGTCCTTGAAGGTATACTTTTCTTTGAATTCCTTGGTGTCCTTTTGTAGAACCAGAGAGTCTTGTTTGTAAGCAGTCTTGATCTGGTTAAAGAATTCAGGTGCCATGGTGACTTGTAAAATGGCAGCAAGGTCAGGCCTTCTTGAGAGTACATCTGGTACATCCAGGGTTTTGCCAGGCTTATAGATGATATTTGGGGTAAAGGTCTGAAGTAGCTGACTCCACTTGGCTTGTTGTCAGGAAAGAGTTGGTTGGGTGTTGATGTACTGAAGGGACCTGTGATCTGTGATCACTTCGAACTCAACTTCTTCTAGGTAGTATCGCCAGGTCTTGAGGGCATGAATGATTGCCAGGAGTTCCTTTTTGTGGGCGGCTAGCTTTTGTTCTGCAGGGGACAATTTCCTTGACTCAAATGCAATGGGTTGGTGTCCTTGACCATCATCTTGAGAAATGACTGCACCAATTGCGAAGTTGGATGCATCGGTAGTAACTGTGAACTTCAAGTTTGGGTCCATGTTTCTAAGGACAGATGCATGGGTCAGGCAGTTCTTGAGTTCTTGAAAGGCTTGTTGACAGAAGGTGTCCCAGATGTAGGGAACATAGAGGTCAGAGTTGGGTTGCTTTCGCAGGAGGTTTGTCAAAGATTCTGCTATACCAGAGAAGTTCTTGACAAATCGGTGGTAGTATCCAGCCAGGCCAAGGAAGGACCTAAGTTCGGTGAGACTTGCTGGTACAGGCCACTGTTCAATGGCTTATATTTTCCTTAGATCTACTTGAATTCGTTTGGCTGATACAATGTGTCCCAGGTATTCGACTTGATCTTTGAAGAACTCACACTTCTTGAGCTTTGCATAAAGCTTGTATTCATGGAGGATCTTGAGGACTTGTTCAAGGTGTTTGAGATGTTCTTCTTCAGTGCTGCTGAAGATCAGGATGTCATCAATGTACACAAGTACAAAGATATAGAGCTGATCCTTGAAGACAGTCTGCATGAGGTCTTGAAAGATTGCTGGTGCATTGGTGAGACCAAAGGCCATGACTAGGAATTCGTATAGTCCAAATAGTATCATGAATGCTATCTTGGGTATGTCTTCTGGTTTGATGCAAATTTGGTAATACCCAGAGGTCAGGTCAATCTTGGTGAAGTATTTGGCATTCTTGGGAGCATCAAAGATTTGGTCGATAAGTGGCAGTGGGTAATGATTCTTGATAGTAATCTTGTTGAGTGCATGGTAGTCTATGCACATTCACAAGGTATCATCCTTCTTCTTGACAAACAGGACTGGAGAGCCAAAGGGTGACTTGCTTGGCTGAATGGCTCCTTGCTCAATGAGTTCATTAATTTCCTTCTTGACTGCTTCAATTTCAAGTAGTGACATGCAGTATATCTTCTTTTTAAGAATTGCTGCATTAGGTACCAGCTTGATTTCATGATCATGGTCTCTTGAAGGTGGTAGACCAGGTAGCTTGTCTGGGAAGATATCCTTGTACTTATTTAGCAGTAGCTTGACACTTTCGCTGATTGATAGCTTCTTGTCTTCTTTCTTGGGTCAGATTAGTGCAACAAAAGCACAGGTAGCTTTCTTGAGGGCCTTCTTGAACTGGATTGCAGAGAGAGTTGCAATTGGCATTCTCGTCTGAGTCTTGTCTGGCCTGATGGTAATGTTGACTCCATCTTGAATCAGAGTAACTTCATTCTTGGTCCAATCAATGTGTGGGTTGTGTCGGGTAAGCTAGGGTTTGCCTAAGATCAGGTCATGATCTCCTAGGGGTGCCACTTCAAAATCTAAACATTCCCAGTACTTCTGAATCTTGAGGGGAAGTTTAGTGGCAATTGAGTCAATTGGTAGAGTAGTGCTATCAGTAGTGACAACTCTACCATTCTTGCCAGCTGGCTTGGTGAGAATCTTGAGCTTGTCAATGAGGTTCTTATTGATGAAGTTCCCAACAGCTCTGCTGTCAATGAGAACATCTAGTTCTTGACCTTTGACTAGACCTTTGAAGATGAGCATTGAGTTGGCTTGGTTCTCAGCTATTCTAGCAACTTGATCAGTACTGCTAAAGCCTTTCTGGTCTTGCTTGGTTGGAGACAACTTGGTGACTTCCTTGATGGCGGGTAGGGTAGCTTGCTCCAGGATGAGCTGTACAATTCTGTCACCTTCATTGACAGTATAAGGTTGGTCCTTATGGTTGACTAGTAGGACTTGCATTTCTTCTCAGAAGTCAGGGTCAATGACTCCAGCACTGACATCCAGTAAGTGCTTGACACTGAGACTAGATCTTGGTGCAATTCTTGCATAATGTTCCTTGGGTATTTCGACTGCAAGGCCAGTTGGAATGAGCCTTCTTTCATGGGCAGGAATAGTGACTTGTTGGACAGATTGAAGGTCTAAACCAATGGCTCCTTCTGACTATGCTTGAGGAATCTGGGCCTTGGGCTTGACTTGCATGAAATTGAGTACAACTTCTTGTTTGACTTGATGTCCTAGGGTGTCTTTGGACAGGACCAGGATTCTCTTGGGTTCAGTAGTCTTTTTGGGACATTTAGTGGCAATGTGGCCAGGCTGTCAGCAAAAGAAGCAGGCTCCAGCCTTCTTGAGGCACTCCTTTTCCTCAGATGTCAGCTTGTTCTTCTTGTTCTTGTCAATGGTGTCTAGATCCATGGGGGCAGGTCCAATAGTTCTGACTTTGGTTTCCTCCCTTCTGGGGTTGTTGTTGAATGGCAGTCTCTTCTGCTCGAAGGGGTTGCCATAGGTAATGACATTGAACCTATCAGCAATTTTCATTACAGTGTCTAGGTCTTTGGGTTCTTCTAGTTCAACACGAACTCAGGTTTTTTCTTTGAGACCTTGGATATACTTGTCAACCTTCTCATCTTCAGTAACATGAGGTAGCTCCAAAAGAATTGATAGGAATTGTGCATTATATGCTTGTACAGACTTGAGTTGTTTGATATTTGCTAGGCAGTCTCGCACGACCTTGGTGCTGTTGACAGGTTTGAATTGGCCCTTGATAGCATCTGAGAATTCGCCCCAGGTCTTGATTCGGCCAGAGAATCTTGTGTTCTGGACATGATTTCACCACCAGATTGCAGCATTCCCTCGGAGAAGTGTGGCAGCAAATTGGACTAGTACTGCTTCATCCAAATTGGTCAGTTCTCCATACTGCTCCAATTGAAAAAACCAAGCATCAGTAGACAGTCCTCCTCTTTGGCCATCAAAGGTATCAGGCTTCTGAGGCTTGATTGTGACTGTGGTCAGAGATACCATTATAGGTACAGATGTAAACTGTGCAGGAGCTTTGCCCTTCTTCTTGTCCAGTCTTTCTTGAAGTTGGGAAATTTGGGCCAGTGCGGTGTGCAGCAGGCTTTCTAGAGTCCCAGATAACTGATTTGGAATTTCGTCCTCTTCTTCTTGCTGAATATGAAGAGAATTCTGTGAGATGTAGTTGCCATAAGGGGTACTATAGGTGTTGTTGTCCCAGGCGTCAGCATTGGGGTATATGGACATGGTGTTTGACTAGTTCTTGAGAGGTTCTCTTGAGAGGTTTCTTGTTTAGGCAAGGTGTAACTTAACCGCTGCTACCAAGTGTAACGGTTCTGGTTTCTTAAATGAGGAAGTGACTGGTTTCTTAAGTGCTCAAAATAGCTTGAAGAGTTATTAAGAGTTCAGGAAGATCTTGTGGATTCTGGGAGAAAATATTCTGAGCTTTATTCGAAAGAACAGAGAGGATATTTATACAAGATATGAAAGAAAAATCTGGAAGGATCTGAGTAATCAATAGAAATGCCAAGAAGAAGGTTCTCGGCAATGATGACAAATAAAGATCCATAATGTTACATGAAGTTCCATGACTAGCTAAGACTGGAATGGAAGTGACAAGAATGTTCTAGCTGTGGCTTAGTGCCAAGAAAGGATTTCTAATCATTCAGAAGGTGCTGGAAGGTTATGGAAAATACTAGAAAGACAAAGAAAAAGAAATAAACTAGCTAAAATGTTACAGAAATAGCAAAAGATCATGAAAGAAAGGAAAGGCCCCTCTGTGACCCAGGAGAAAGTGAAGCCTTCTATAAATATTTGAGAAGAATTAATATATTAGTAATGATACTAATTGATTAAACTTCTTTATAAATATCAGGACATCTTTACTATAGACTATAGCAATCTGCCATACAATCCATTATACTATTACAGCATAAATATAGGAAATGCAGTACCCATTCAACAGAATTCATACAGGATATCTCACTACTTAAAAACATTTAAGAAAGAAAATATTCAGGAACTCTTAGACAATAGAGTCATCCACCCCTCCACCAGCCCTGGGCCAGCCCTATACTCATTATATCAAAGAAAAGAAGATAGAGACTTATTGTAGACTTTAGGAAACTCAACACAGTAACTGAAAAAGATGTATACCCCTTGCTCTAAATTGATGACTTTCTAGACTAACTATAAAATACAAGATATTTCAGCAGTATAGATCTATTTGTAGGATTTTATAAGATACCAATAGACTTAAAAGACATTCAAAAGACAGCTTTTCTTATCTTAGAAAAATTGTTTGAGTATCTCTGAATACTTTTTGGACTTTGCAATATATCTCCCAACCTTTTAGCAAATGATAAACTTAGTATATATCTCTCTTATCTACCACTACTTAATTGTTTATATGGATGACTCTAATATCTACTTAGAAAATTTTAAAGACCACCTATAAGACCTTTAAGAATTCTTCAAACTTACTCAGTAAAACCATCTAAGACTTAACTCAAAGAAATATTACTTTGGTTAACAGAAACTTGAATTTCTTGGATTTGTGGTTTCTAAAGATGGAATATATACAGACTTCAAGAAGATAAAAAAAGTCAACAACTTTTCTATTCTCAAGACTCCAAAGGAAGCTCTATCTTTCCTGATGCTTATATTTTATTATAGAAGATTTATCAAGGAATTTGCTAAAATCTCTGCCCCAATCTGAACCCTACTAAAGAAAAAAGTACTATTTCAATAGAAAGAACCACAAAAAGAAGCCTTCCAAAAATTACAATATTGCCTGACCTCAGCACTAGTCCTAGTTCAACCAGATCTACAGAAATCCTCCATTTTATATACTGACACATTCAAGAATGACCTCAGAGCAATCCTGATATAAGAAGGACCTAATAAACAGCACTATGTGATAGCTTATACAAGCAAAGCTACCAATAAACAATAGACCAATCATGGGAGCACCAAATTGGAATATTTTGCAGTCATATGGACAGTTATCTTATTCAAGTATTACCTTATTAAAAATAAGTTCACCCTGATCACAGACCATATAGCTCTCAAATAGCTACTGTACTGTAAGAACTCTACCGAAATCCTTGCCTGATGGATCCTTATTTTGCAAGATTACATAATCGACATCATCCACAAAGTGAGAAGGACTCACAATAATGTTAATGTTATTTCCCATATGACCCAATGAACCAAAGAAAGAGTGTACCTTGAAACTATACTCTAAAAGAAGTTTTTATAACTACTAAGGATCAAGAAGATCTTATATGATAAGAATACCAGAAAGCCCACTAAGAATAGGCAAATACAGAAGAAAAAATCCAAAGAGTATATTAATATTGGCCCCACTTCAGAATACAAGTCTGAGATATTATCCAGAAGTATAATACCTGCCAGAAGTATTAAGAAAAGAAGAACCATCAAGCCCCACTATAACCAATTCTCCCATCTACTCACATCTTTCAAAGATATAAAGTAGTTATTATAGGACCCCTATCAGTAATATAAAAACAAAATAAATATATCCTAATATTTATTGAGTATCTGACCAAATGGCCCAAATCATAACCCATAGAAATTGCAGATATTCTGACCATTATTGGACACCTTTATAATCTTACTCTCTGATATAGACCTTTTAAAGAACTCATCTCTGACAAAGGAACTGAATTTGTGAATAATATAATCTCAAGTTATATATGAATTCATGAGATTCATCTAAAATGAACCATCTCTTATTATCTACAAACCAATAGAATGACTGAATAAATGAATCAGATAATCAAGAAAAAACTTGCTAAAGTTAATCCTATCTATTGGAATCTTTACTTATCCAAAATCCTATCAGAAATCCAAAATACCCCTGCTGCCTCAATCAAATAAAAGCCCTTTAAAATGATATTTGCCAAGAAAACTAGAACTGCTAATTATGAGAATCTCAGAAAGCTTCTTGAAAAAGGAGATTAGCTGCAAAATAAAGCCTGAATTTGGATTATCAAGAACCAAAAAAGACAAAAAAAGGATTATGACCAGAAGCAGAAGAATTAAAAGATCAAGATTGATGATCAAGGGGAGGAGCAGCGGGGTTTTGTGGGGGGACGGTTGATTAGAGATGGCACAGCGTGGGTGCATGGAGTTATTGAGGGGGCGCGAGCGGCAGGAGTGGATGGCAGGCTGGTTTTCTTGGATCAGGAGAAGGCATATGATAGGGTGCAACGGGTTTGGCTGTGGAAAGTTCTGGAGAGGATTGGGATTCCAGAGTTGTTGGGAAATGCAATTGTCCGCCTTCTGGAGGAGAGTCAGGCAGCGATCATGGTGAATGGTCACAGAGGGGTGGCCTTCCCCCTTGGGCGGGGAGTTCCCCAGGGAGACCCCCTGTCCCCCATTCTGTATGCTCTGTCCCTAGAGCC
>RQIL01001233.1:0-13737 GCA_003951145.1 Jimgerdemannia lactiflua
AACCCTAACCCCTAACCCTAACCCTAACCCTAACCCTAACCCTAACCCTAACCCTAACCCTAACCCTAACCCTAACCCTAACCCTAACCCTAACCCTAACCCTAACCCTAACCCTAACCCTAACCCTGAGCCTAACCCTAACCCTAACCCTAATCCGCGGCCATGGTGTTTCCCCGGCCCCGAACCCTCCCCGTCGCCCAGACCCTCACTCGACCATCTCCGTCGCCTCCAGTGCGAAGGAGATTATTGAGATCTCCTCGGGTGAGTCCCTCCCCCCCGTCTCCAACAAAGGTAAGGCCAAGGAGCCTGCCTTTGCTCAAGTTCTTTCGAAGTCGCAGAAGAAGCGCGCTGCCCGGGCTGCCTGACAGGCGGCGGCTCCTTCTTCCACTACCACACCCGCCGCCGCCTCCCCTGCTCTTGGCCCCGCTGCCCGTGCGGCTGCTGCCAAGTTGACCCTGCCTGCCCCCCCTCCGCGTCAAAATATTCCCTCCGCAAAAGAGGGGGCCTCATCCTCCTCTGCTTCCTCCGGTCCCAAGGCAACCCCTAAATCCTTCGCTGCTGCCGCCTCTGCCAATGTCCCCAAGGTCACCCTCTTCCAGCGCGCCGTCGATGAGGCTGCCCGCCGCAGGAAGCCCGAGATTGCTGATGATCTTTATCAGACTCTCCTCCGCAATGCTGCTGCCCACCGTGTTCGCCAACGCCCCGCCTATGCTTGGTCTACTGGCCTCTGCCATGTCTATATTAATGGCATTGCCCGGCAGGCCATTTCTGCCCTCCGCAAGGACCTCCGCCTCTGGGGATTTACCGTCTCCAAAATCCAAAACGTCGCGTTCCTTGGTGACTATGTCGCCGAGTTCCTCATCCCGGATGATTACCACCACGAGTTCAAGTCCAAGATCATCGGCTTGGGTCACCAGATCCTTGAGGGGTATGATCCTTCTCATGCTTGCGATTCCAAGGCCTCGAGCAACGTTCAGACTCGGGTCCGCAAAGCTTTCCGACGTCTTGTTCAGTGGTCTGCTGAGCATTGTGGCGATGAGCAAGGCCGTGTGTTCTTTGTGGACTGGGCCCGCTCCCTCAACATCCCGATCTCTCCTGTTCCTAGCTCGCAGCAAGACGATGCTAATGTCTGAACACCTCCGCATCGGTTTTTTAAATGCGCAGGGTCTTTCTCCTGCCAAATTCCACTCGCTCTCCCTCTCCGCTTTCCCCCTCTTTCACTTTCTTTTTGTTGCTGAAACCTGGCACTCGTCTGATGATGTTGCCTGCCTCTCCCCCCTCTTTGTTGCTGCTTCCCCGCGTCCCCCCCTCACCCCTCTTGTGGGCGCTCGGAAGGAGGTCTTCTCCTTCTCTGCGATCCCTCCGTCTGCCCCGGTGTCTCCTCGATCGATACCACCAACAATTAATTTCTTGCATATCGTTTCAATGATCTCTCTCTTGTTGGTGTGTATCTCCCCCCTCCCTTCATGTTGCCCTGGATGTCGGCATTGCTGCCGGCCCCCTTCCTCCCTCGATCCCTTCCCCGGCCGTCATTGTTGGTGATTTCAATGCCAACTATGCCTCTGCCTCCCCTCCTGGCCGTATTAGGGCCATTGGCCAATGGGCTAGTATCCTTTCCCTCCACCGCTTCCCACCCCTCCCTTCCCCGCTTCCTTGTCAAGTAGACCATGTGTTTGCATCATCTTCTCTAGATATCTCTGTTTCCCTCAGGGCTCCCCTTGTTGGAACGGATCACTCCTCCATGCTCTTGGTCTCTCTCCCGGTTCCTTCTCTCCCCTCCCTCGCCCCCTCGCTTACCCTCCACTTCAACATTTCCTCCTTGGATGACCCGGTCTATCTCTCCCGCTTCCTGCAGGCTTTTGAGTTGTTGCCACCTCGTGCCTCCTTCCTGATCTTCCGTGGGCTGGATATGGTCGCTGGTGGTCTTGCCCCCTCGGTGTTCTCTCATACCTTTGGTGTTGATGTCTGCGATCAGGCTCTGACTGATATGGTCTGTGCGGCCACAGATGTCTCTCTCGGTACTATCAACCCTGCCTTCTGCCGCAAGCGCCCTGATCACGTTGGTGTTTGCCTTAGCCGGTGTGCTGACCCCATCGCCGCCACTTCTCTTTGGAAATGGTCCCTCCAGGCTGGTGTCCGCCCCTCCTTCCTCGCCTCTCCAAATGAGATTGATGCCCATCAGAGGGTGATCTACTCTACTGATATTCCCGCCCACCGGTCGTCCTCTCTCCTCCCGGATTGTCCTTCCGAGTTCCCTGACTGTGTCGGTGATGAATCTCTCCTTCCCCTCTTTTCCGAGGATGCTGTGTGGCTTGCGTGCCGCCGTTACCCCCTCTCCAAAGCCCCAGGGATCGATGGTATTCACCATCGTATGCTCCGTGTTCTTGCTGGTGATGGGCCCTCCAAAGACTCTCCCCCTTCCTCCTTTCTCTCCCTCCTTTCCGCTCTCTTCCAGATGTGTGCGCTTGCTGTGGTCACCCCGTGCTAGTGGAATCGTGTTCTCGTCTCCCCCATTCCGAAGAAGGATGTTCCCTTTGGTATCGATGGGTTCCGCCCCATTGCCCTCACGGTCATGTTTCGACGTCTCTTTGAGTCGGTTCTTCTCCGCGCCCTTGAGAAGTGTCCTCAGTTCTCCTGACTTGTGTCCTTCAGCAGGTGTCAGGCTGGCTTCCGCTCTTCCTTCTCCACCGCAACCCAGACCCTCCTTCTGGATCATGCTATATCCGAGAACCCCTCCCGCCACATTGTCTTCCTGGATGTTGCCAAGTGCTATGACCGGGTCCCCATCCCCCTTGTCCTCTCCCGACTCGCCGCCCGCAGGTGCCCTCAAGGTGTTCTTTCCTTTGTCCGGTCCCTGTTTTGCAGTCTCGCTATCTCCACCTTGGTCAATGGCGTTGCCTCGCCAGGGATAGTTGCCGACATCGGTCTCCTTCAGGGTGCTGTTCTCTCGCCCTGGCTTCTCAACGTCTTTCTGGACCCCCTTGCGGACCTTCTGGACAGGCGTTTCCCCTCCCTCTCCTGGGCTGCTGCGATCCCCGGGTGTCGTGCCCCAGCGCCTTGTTCTTCGTGGACGATATGGCCCTTGTCCCTCCTGATGGCTCTCTTGCGACGGCTCAATGCATGGTTGATGCCTGTGCTGCTTGGGCTGGTGATAATGGAGTCTCCTTTAACGCCTCGAAGTCCGGTGTTCTTCTGCCTGGTCTCATCACCATCCCCATGCATTCCCATATCTCCTCTGCCGCGGCTCTCTCCTGCCCCCCCTCCTATACCTACCTCAGTCATCCTGTCTGGCATCTTCTTGGCCGGCTGTTCTTTAATTGGCCTGGTGAACTTGCAATTCGCCACAAGAAGGCTGCTTCCTCTCTCCGCGCTATCCAGGCTGCTGGCGATGGCTGGGATCCGGCTGCGCGACTTTCGGTTTACCGAATGTTTGTGCGGTCGCAGACCAGTTACGTCCTGCCCTTTCTTTTCACGAGCTCTGGTGGCCTCCTGTCCCCCCCCCTCCTCGACCTTGATGATTGGGATGTCAATGCCTTGCATTGGTGTCTCGGTCTTCCTCATGCCTCGCCTGCTGCTGTGTGTGCCATTACAGGGGTCACTCCTGTCCTTCAGTGGATGGAAGCGTCTGCTGCCTCTGTCATGCTGCAAGTCTTCCGCTCCCGCCACTCCTCGAATCCGGTCCACGCTGTCCTTGCCGACCTCCCCGCTGTCGCCCCGGTTTTCCTTCAGTCTCTTCTGGGCAAACTCCGGGCAAATCCCACCTGGCTCTCTTTCCGCCGTGACCCCTCCAACCTCGCCACGCCCCGTGCCCTCAGCTCTTATATTGCGCACTCCCACATCGAATCCATTACCTCTGGATCCACATTGGCCTGCTACATCTTCACGACGGCTCGTAACCGTCAGGGATTTGGTGCAGACCGGTGTGTTTATATCCGGGACCCCTACTTACGCCGCAGGGCTCTGCTCTGGCATGTGAACATGTTCGGGTTTATGGCAGAATGGCGTCGGTGTATTTGTGGTGAGCCCTTTCACTGCAATCATGCCCGCTGCCTTCTGGTGGATGGTGTCGATGCCCCGGTTGCGATTCGCTCTGTGTATCAATGCCTCGGTTCTCATCTTGCTGGCGTTCCCCATCATAATGGTGAACATTTGGTCCTCGATCTTCCTGAGTATGGCCCGGTTGATGCGGTTCTTAATGAGCGTGATTGGCCCCTTGCTTCTTTCCTTTTCCGCGAGCTCGAGGCCGCTATGGTCTCTGATCTTTCCCTCCTTCCCCCCCCTTCCTCTATTTGGCCTCGGCTGGATGGTCCGATAGGGCCCTTCTCCTCGTTGTAGTTTTGTTTTTCTTCTACTTAGTCTTTTTCATTACTTTTTACAAACTCGATCTGTCCCGAATTGTCAGTCTTTGTACTTTACTTAGCATTTTCACGAGCCGGTGTAGTACGGATGTACCGATGCACTTTGAATAAACGTCTTGATTCCTAACCCTAACCCTCCTTCCTGTGAGTCGACGAAGCTGCATCAATAGTTCGCCCAGAGTGTGGTTTGGAAGGCCATTCACCACTACCCCCTCACGAAATCTTATGGGGCTGACTCCTTGCACATCCGGATCCTTCGGATGATAGCGGGTTGGGAGAAGGCACCCAATAGTCTCTCGAAAGCCCTTAGCTTCTTCTTCCAGCTCTGCATGTTGTGGGGGCTCACTCTCAGCCGCTGGAATACCGCCATCATCTCCCTGATCCCTAAGAAGGAGGATTCTCAGACAATCGATAGGTTTCGCCCTATTGCGCTCACGGAAATATTTCGACAACTCTTTGAGAAGTGCCTGGTTGGTTACGTCAAGTCCTGGAAATCGCTGACTCATATGTCGCATTGCCAGGGCAGCTTCCAGGCCCACTTCTCCATCCTCTCGCATGTCTTGCTCTCTCATGAGACCGGCGTTAAAGAGTACCGCCGATGGGTCTTCTTGGATCTCCGTAAGGCGTACGATAGTGTCCCGCTCCCGCTTGTTCTTCGGCAGCTGGCAAATAGAGGTGCCAATGTGGCCCTTCTGAGCCTCATGTGTAGCCTATTCCATCACTGTCAGTACCAAGTGGTTGTTAATGGCCTCATCATCCTTGCAATTCCCACCGAGCATGGCCTGTTCCAGGGCTCCCTCCTCTCCCCCTGACTCTTTGATGTATTCATCGACAACCTTGCGACCTCCTTTGACACCGCATTCCACAAGAATGTCTTCTCTCTTAGGCTCTTCTTTGTGGATGATATTGCGCTTGCTCCCCATACTTCCAAGGAAGGGCAGGCGATAGTTTACTTCTGTAAGGATTGGCTCCTGGCTAACAGCATAGAACTCAACCCCAAGAAGTGTGGTTATATCAGCCTGGCTGATTGTATCATTCAGATTGAGAGCGAGCTATGCCCAATGCCAACATATTATGTGTTCCGTACACTATCAATGGCTTTGATTTTTTATCGCTTGTGATACAGAATGCGGAAAAGGCAGCCAGCCCGTACTCTTGGGTACTGCCGGTCCCAAGGTCCCCTTTGGTTGCCAATGGTCAAGCTGGCTATCCTACGAACATTCATCAGGCCTCAATTGGAGTACAGCCTTCGCTTGCTTCGGGTTTTCCTCCCTCAGACCACCATAGGGCTTCAGGTATTGAAGCATCCCCAGGAGGTGTTTGATGATATGGTTAGCTGGGCTGTCAGCTTTCATGGTCGGCCATTAGTTGGCTGCGCGATTCTTGACCTTCCCACATTCCTCCATCACACGTCGGACCTCTGCTGCATGTTCCAAGCCCATCTGGATTGGTGTAGCAAGTTCGGCAACAACCCCATCAGCCCCCTCTCAACGCGGTTCTGTGTAAGACCTTGGGGATTGGGATGACCTGCTCTCGGAATAGGCCTCCTCCTCCTCTATTCTCATCCAGTATATTACCTCCCGTGCCCGTCTTCAGCAGTGGGGCCCAGATTGATTCCTATCCTTCCCTCTGAAGTTGGTCCGCACAGCCCTTGCCTGGTGATATGGCCTCTTCGAACAACCTCGCTTCTGCCCATGTGGGAATCGCTTTTCCAGAAGGCATCTCAACATGTGTGACCTCCTTGGGGGCTCCTACTCTGCATTCAGAGGCACCGATTGTGTATTCAATTGGTTTACCAATAACGAATGGAAGGAGGAGCTTACTGCATTCTCTCTTCACTATCTCCATGAGACAAAATCACGCCATAGATACCATGTGCAATTCTGGTGGCTACGTTGCAGTCAGGTCCTGCCTGAACAAGATCAATAAGATGCTTACGTGATGATTGTAGCAATCGCACATTTCTTTTTACTTTATTTTCTCGTTTGCTTTGTCGGGTTAGATTTTGGAAAGAGACAGTGCTTGGTTTCCCCTCAGTAAGTCTGTTGGTGGTATCGGAGTTGTGAAATTTCATGGTCCAGTTGATAGACTTAGCAAATATTTATCTTCTATAGTTTCATACTTTGTTGTTTTTGCAATTTGTTTCGGCATTTGTTTCTGCCTTAGTATTTCTTTACAGCCTTCACTAAATGGTTTATCCGGCCTGCCCATAAGGAGGCAAACTCTTTGGCCTTCTTTAGTTTACTTCCTAGCTAGTTGTTTATTTCGCTGGCCTCCTTCTACTTCTCTCATCTTTGTCATTTCTGTCTTTTGTGTTGATGATGTATATCTTCTTCTCTCTCACGAATAAATATAACTTAATGCCTAACCCTAACCCTACCCTAACCCTCACTTTTTGTTGATGCTTTCCTGCATCCCCCCCCTTACCTCTCTCACATGCGCTCGGAAGGATATCTTCTTCTTCTCTGCCATCTCTCTGTCCGCCCCGGTGTCTCCTCGATCGATGCCTCCAATAATTACTTTCTTGCATGTCATTTCAATGGTCTCTCTCTTGTTGGTATGTATCTTCCCCCCTCAATTCATGTTCCTCCTGATGTCAGCCCAGCTGCCGGCTCCCTTCCCACCTTGAGTCCTTTCCCCTCTATCATTGTAGGTGACTTTAATGTCAACTATGCCTCTGCCTCTCCCCCTGGTCATATTCGGGCTATTGGTCAGTTGGCTAGCATCCTCTTTCTCTGCCGCTGCCCACCTCTTCCATCTCCTCTTCCCTGCCAGGTAGACCATATCTTTGCCTTGTAATCCTTGGATGTTGCTGTGTCTTTCTGTATCCCTCTGGTTGGTACGGACCACCTCTCAATGCTCTTCGTCTCCCTTCTGGTCTCTTCCATTCCCTTGTCTGCCCCTTCTGCTACCCGCCAGTTTGCCATCTCTTCTCTAGATGACCCCATCTATCACTCTCTTTTCCTCTCTACCTTTGCCGCCCTTCTCCCTCGAACCTCTTCTTTGATCTTCTGAGGTCTGGAAATGGTACAGGCTGGCCTCGCCCCCACTGTTTTCTCTCATATCTTTTGTGTGGACATCTGGATCAAGCACTGACTGATATAGTCTATGCTGCTGCTGATGTCTCCATTGGGACCATTGACCCCGCCTTTTGATACTGCTGCCCTGACTACGTTGGGGCCTGTCTTGGTTATTGCTCTGATCCGGTGGCTGCTACCTCTTTTTGGAAGCAGTCTCTCTATGCTGGCTCCCACCCAACCTTCCTTGCCTCACCTGCCGCGATTGATGCCCATCTACTCCGCATCTACTCCACCCCTGTTGCCTCACATCGGTTCTCTCGTCTCCTTCCGAGATCCTCTTCTGAGTTTCCAGACTGTGTTGGAGATACCTCTCTTCTGCCACTCTTTTCTGAGGATGCTGTTTGGCTGGCCTGCCAGTGCTATCCCATCTCCAAGGCCCCAGGCATTGACAGGATCCACTATTGAATGCTTTGCGTTCTGGCTGGTGATGGACCTTTCAAGGACTATCCCCCCTTGACCTTCCTCTCCCTCCTCTTCGCCCTTTTCCAAATATATGCCCTGGCCAGTGTTACTCCTCGTTGTTGGAACTCTTTCCTCATCTACCCTATCCCAAAGAAGAATGTCCCCTTTGGTATTGATGGTTTTCATCCCATTGCTTTAACCATCATGTTCCACTGCTTGTTAGAGTCTGTTCTCCTCTGAGCTCTTAAGAAGCACCCTCAGGTCTCCTCACTTATGTCCTTCAGCAGATGCCTGGCCAGCTTCTGCTCCTTCTTCTCCATGGTGACCCAGACTCTCCTCCTGGACCACGCTATTTCCAAGAACCCATCCTGCCATGTCGTCTTCCTGGATGTTGCCAAGTGCTATGACCAGGTCCCCATCCCCCTCATTTTTTCCCGGCTCTCTACCTGCAAGTGCCCTCAGGGTGTCCTCTCCCTTTTCCCATCCTTGTTTTGCAGTCTCACTATATCCACCTTGGTCTATGGTGTTGCCTCGCCAGGGGTGGCTGCCAACATTGGTCTTCTTCTGGGTGCTATTCTCTTGCCCTGGCTTCCTAACATCTTTTTGGACCCCCTTGCAAACCTTCTTGATCGGCATTTCTCCTCCCTCTCATAGACTGCTGCAATTCCCCACACCTTGTGTCCCAGTGCCTGGTTCTTCATGGACAATAAGGCCCTTGTTCCCCCCCATGGCTCCCTGGTGATAGCCCAGCATATGGTTGATGTCTGCACTGAGAGAGCGGATGATAACGGAGTCTCCTTTAATGCCTTAAAGTCTGGTGTTCTCACCCCTAGTAATATCATTGTCCCCATGCATTCCTGGGTTCCCTCTGCCACGTCCCTCTCCTGCTCCTCCTCCTATACCTACCTTAGCTACCTGGTCCAGCATCTTCTCCATTGTCTCTTCTTCAACTGGCCTGGTGAGTTAGCACTTTGCCACAAGAAGGCTGCCTCCTCTCTTCATGCCATTCAGGCTGCTGGCGATGGCTGGGATCTGGCTGCATGACTTTCAGTTTACTGAATGTTTGTACGGTTGCAGATCAGCTATGTCCTGCCTTTCCTCTTCACTAGCTCTGGTGGTCTTCTGTTGCCCCCTCTCCTCAACCTTGATAACTGGGATGTCAACTCTTTGCGTTAGTGTCTTGGCCTCCCTCATGCCTCACCTGCTTCCCTCCATGCCATTACAGGGGTCACCCCTGTCTTTCAGTGGATGGAGGCAACTGCTGCCTCCGTGATACTGCAAGTCTTCCACTCCCACCGCTCCTCGAACCCCATTCATGTCATCCTTGCCAACCTTCCCGCCATTGCTCCTATTTTCCTTCGGTCTCTCTTCGGTAAACTCCATGCAAATCTGACCTGGCTCTCCTTCGGCTGGGACCCCTCGAACCTCGCCATGCCCCATGCCCTCAGTGTCTACATTGCACACTCTCACATCAAATCCATTATCTCTGGGTCCACTCTGGCCTGCTACATCTTCATGACGGCTTGTAACTGCCAGGGATTTGATGTGGACAGATGTGTTTATATCCAGGACCCCTACTTGCGCCAACAGGCCTTGCTTTGGCATGCAAACATGTTCGGGTTTATAGTAGAGTGACATTAATGCATTTGTGGAGAACTCTTTCACTGCAATCATGCTCGTTGTCTTCTGGTAGATAGTATTGATGCCCCGATTGTGATCTGCTCTATGTATCAATGTTTGGATTCTCATCTCGCTGGTGTTCCCCATCATAATTGTGAACATTTGGTCCTCGATCTTCCCAAGTATGGTCCAGTCGATGCAGTTCTTAATGAGCATGATTGGCCCCTTGCTTCCTCCCTCTTCCATGAACTCGAGGCCACTATGGTCTCTGATCTCTCTCTCCTCCCCCCCCCCTTTTTCTATTTGGCCTCATTTGGATAGTTCAATCAGGTCCTTTCCCTTGCTGTAGTTTTGTTTTTCTTTGATTTAGTCTTTTTCATTACTTATCTCAACCTCAATCTTTCCCGAATTGTCAGCCTTTGTATTTTACTTAGCATTTTCACAAGTGGGTGTGGTACAGATGTACCAATCCAGCCTCGGTTGGACAGTATGATTGGGCCCTTCTCCTTATTGTAGTTTTGTTTTTTCTCGATCTTTTTCTTTTTTCTTAACTTGTCTCAAACTCAATCTATTGCAAATTGTCAGACTTTGTATTTTACTTAGTCTTTCACAAGCTGGTGTAGTACAGATGTACTGATGCACTTTGAATAAATGTCTTAATTCCTAACCCTAACCTTATCCCTAACTCAGCTCCTCAATCTCCATCCTCACTCATACCACTATATTTTTCTCAGAGCTCTATTGATGGTGCAAATATCAAGTTGTCAGCTTCAACTGGGAAGTGTACATCAAGGCCTCTTTGTCAGATAGGGCAGTAGATATCACCAGTCCTTCTTCTTCTCTCCCCCTCTCTTCAAATCTGACCACTGCTCTAGCAGTTATTTCAACCAACAGGATGCCCACACTCTCTTTCTCTGCTAAAGCCTCCTATTCTGCCTCCCAGCTTTACCCCAGTACATTCTAGCTGCTTTCTTTAATTTCATCCACCAGAGTCCAACTGAGGCCCACTTCTCCCTCCATCTGACAATACTAGCCACCACCTCCCACTCCCACTTCTTATATAAATCTCCACTCTCCAGCAGAGAATAATTAAGACACCAAAGTCCAAGCCCCTTCCCACTCCCCCCAAAGTTCTCCTGCCCAAGCACTCTCCAGTGGTCCCACCAGGGGTACTAGACTACTCCAACATCCCACCAAACATCCTCTCCCCAGCAGTCTGCAGAAAGTACCCAGTCAATCCTTATTCCCAGTCTATTGACTCAATGTGGGAAGACTTTATCTACTTCCCACCTGGCTCTCCCCACATCTTCCAGAGAACTCTGTCTCTCATTCTTCTCCCATCTGCCCAGCCCACCACTGTGGCCAACAACTCTTACTCTTCCATCTGACTGATCCAGAGTAGTATCTCATACTATTTTGAAGTTCTCACCCAGAATGTCTACTCTGGCTTCCATCAGTGACCCATTCTCCAGCAGCCCTTCCAACCAGTCTACCCTCTCTCTCTGGACTGCCAGACAGTAGATAATTCAACCACTAATGGGCTCTACCCCAGCCTTCTCCATATTCGCAACATGAGATATTCACTCTAACCACCAATGTTTATCAGTTCTTCTTTTCTTTGTGAATTAAGATTCTCACCCTTCCACACTATTCAGCTGCCCTGCTCCATTCCTTAGTCTAATTTAGCCTGTCTTTCTTCTCTTCATAACCCAAATTTTACAGAAAAAAGAAGTCAGTCTCTAAGCCTCATAGCTATTCAAACAAGTTCTGCTATTGCCCCACATCTAACAATCCATTGACATTCATAGATAAAATGTTAGTTGTACTATTCATAGGGAATAATATTTGTAATAACATAGCTTTCCCAGCCCCTTCAGTTCTCCAGCTCAATATCCATTCTAGACAAGTCCAATAGATGCTCAGCCTCTACCTCATCCTTCTCATTCTATTTCCTTTCTATTGCAACCACAACCTTCTAAGCAGCCTTATTATCTTTCTTCTCTACCTCTTTCCTATAGTCCTCACATACCAACCACCATAAGTCATCTCTATTCTTCACCACCCAACAGTCTCCTACCATCCATCCTGCTGCCTCCCTCAACTCGGCTTCCTGCCTCACATCTACCTCATACCCCTTCTTTACCAGCAAGATTGCCATCACCTCTGTCAATAGTTTGTCCAATACTTCCTCTCCAGGCAGGATATCCTGCCACTCTGTCTGCTCCAGGATATAGAAATCTACCTCTGCAAGCTCATCTGCTACCAGAACATTAAGTATAGCCAGCAATCATCCTGCCCTCCCAATTGGGCCTCTTGCTCTCCCTGGTCTAGCTATCACCCTCAGTATCTCTTCCTTCAACTTCTCCAAATTGCTCTCTCTCTACTCCAACTACCAACTCTCCAAGCATGATATCTGGAACTCCAAAGCTCATTCTCTGTATCCCTTTCATTACTATATCCTCTCTCTCAGTCTCTTGCACCAGAATGCTCTCCAAGATCTCTTGTATTCTAACCCATTCCTCCTCCTGCTCTTTAGATCAATGAAGAATCTAGGCTCATCCTCTCCAACAATTTGTTTATGCCAGGGGGCATGCTGTGAGGTCTCAAGGCCACCATTGAACCCTGGGGGAGGCATTATCCCCACCCCTGCCTTCTCCTTAAAGCTTATCAGAAGATCCTTCTATATGTATCTCCCCTGCTCCCTCTCCCATGCCTTCCTATTTACTTACACCTTTCTGCCATCTATCTTCTCCACTACAGTCATATCCTCAAAAGCCTCCCAGGTCTTTACTCTCTGCTCCACAGTCCCTTGTAATTCCCACAGAACTATCAAGAGATCCTCTTTCTCCTCCTTAGTCTCCCTCACTCTTAATATCTTGCACTTCACTGGGTCCCACTTTACTGCTCTTGGCCAGTCACTTACCTTCTCTATCACCTCTCTTCCAGCCACCCTCAGTCTCACCTCCACATCTTCTATCCTGAAAGTCATCTCCTCACACATCTGAAAGCTGATATCAATGATATCTCTATACTCTTTCATCACCTCACTGACTCTATCTCTTGTCTCCTCCACTGACACTGTAGGGGCCCCCTTGACTACCAGGTGCACCACTCTGGGGTTCTAGTACAAGGACCTCATCATTGGAACCACTACCTTACCCACTATGATCTTCTTTGACAGAGCATCTACCAAATGCTTCTCCTTTACAAATCTGACTTTGACTCCCTCCTGCCCCTTCAGGAACTTTACTGACACCACATCTATTAGCTGCCTACCCAGCAGCCCTAAGACCATCTTTGCTATCACTGCTAGGCCCCAGAAACTCACTGTAACTGCAAATTTTGAAATCAATTTCTTCGGCAATGGGATTACTACCAGCTCCATTATACTATCCAACATATTATCTCTGTGCACTGGCCCTAATCCCCATGGCTCTTTTTGTCAATATCAGCAGTCACATTTGGATATTTTTTCAGATAGGCCATTACATTACTATCAGCAGTCCTAGCCGCTATGCCAGTCATACCTCTCCCAGCCCCTTCTTTCCCCCAGAGAGTACTCCTCCAGTACTTCCAGACTTCTCCTTCTTCTTCTCTATTGTCTTCCATCTCTCAGTTCTCTCTCTTGCTCCACTGTTCTTGACAGCTACTGCAAAACTCACTGCCCTACTGTCCTATGTCTTCTTACTCAACTTCTGCTCCCCTTCTGCTTCTCCACTTTATTGATAATCCAAAGAACCCCATTCCCAAACCTATCTCTTCCATGCTATGCTACCATTTGAAGGCCAGCCTATCTCCTACACCAGTACACTTGCCAGAACCTTGCTTAGTTACCATTGCCTTAAGTATTTTCTCAAAGAAATGATGAAAAGTTTGTTAAAAGTGTATATGGAGGTTTGTGTAATATGAAAGTTACCAGAGAAAGGATATTTACTTATCTTCTCTTTCTCTTTTTCCACCTACTGCTATCCATTCTGGCTACTCTCTCTAGCTCTATTCTTTACAGCTGCTATGAAACTCACCAGCTCTGTACTATATCTCTCAGCTCTTTGTCTTTCTCCTCCTTCACTTCTACTAGACACTTTCCCAAAAGAATCCATTCTAAGACTATATTCTTATATTCTTTATTACTATCTGAATACCACATTAGCTCCTGATAAATTACAGCTATATTGTCAATTGCTTTCTTTAATAAACTATTTAAAAAGTTTGTGAAAAGTATGTATAATGTAAGTATTAGTAGAGGAAGGATGATAATCTTTATTTTTTCTTTTACT
>RQIL01001244.1:0-13736 GCA_003951145.1 Jimgerdemannia lactiflua
AAAAAAAAAAAAAAAAAAAAAAAATGTACCTTCTGATGGAAGCCAACAACTTGATATTCGAACCATCAATGGAGCTTCAAGAGAAGTATCACCTGCTCTTGGCTAAGGAACGAATTTATGACCAGATGTTGCCAATCCATATCCCTATCAGAAACATGAGCTTTGAGGTGATCACCATCTCCAAAGGAACAATACTGGGATATTTCAAACTACTAATAGATACCTATGAGGAAGAAGTCTATGAGTTTTTGGGAAATGGCAAGCCCTCTCCAGTGAGACTGACGGTACCAGGGAGGAAGACTCAGCAAGCTCAGCAATCAAAGCTGTCAACATCGAGACAACTCTAACCAAGAACCAGCAATGACAGATACAGGAGTTGATAGAAGAATACAAGGATATATTTACCACCACATACAATAACTTCCCACCATACCAATACGGAGAGCACCCTATACATACTGGAGACACGAAACCAATCCAACAATGCCCCTACCAAACACCACACCACTTGATCGAATTCAAACAACAACACATAGATGAAATGCTATGAAATGGAGTTATCAGACCCTCATCGAGCCCCTGGGCTTCACCAGCAATTATCATGCCAAAGAAAGGAGGATGGAGACTAGTCATGGACTTCAGAAAACTCAACAAGGTCACTACAGAAGATGCCTACCCTCTGCCAAGAATCGATGAACTCCTCAATGCCCTCAGAAAAGCCAAGTACATGACCATCACTGACCAGTTCCAAGGATTCCAAGTAATCCCTATTGCCAAGAAAGATATCTGCAAGATGGCCTTCATCACCAGACGAGAACAGTATGAATACCTTTGAATGCCATTTGGACTCTGCAATGCCCCAGCCTCATTCCAATGAATGATGAACCATGTTAACCAGGATCTTATCAGAAGAAATGTGCTAGTTTACATAGATGATGTAATCATCTACTCCAAAACATTTGAGCAGCATTTGCAAGACCTCCATGAAGTGTTCAATACTATCTGAAGCTCAGGACTCAGACTCAATGCCAAGAAGTGCTTCTTTGGAAAACACAAAGTCAAATATCTGGGATATGTTATCTCAGCTCAAGGCACACACACTGACCCCCACAAGGTGCAGAAAGTCAAGAACTGCCCAACCCCTACCTCAGTGAAGGAGACCCTATCCTTTCTCATGTTAGTATCCTACTATCGGAGATTCATCCCAAGATTCTCAGACAAGGCAGCACCTCAGAGATATCTCCAAGAAGGACCAGCCATTCTACTGGAAGGAAGACCAGCAAAAGTCTTTTGATCTACTTAAGAAGGCCCTCACTGAAGCCCCGGTCCTAATGTGACCAGATTTCAACAAACATTTCATCCTGGCAACTAATGCCTCAGCCCTAGGACTTGGATCAATTCTGTCACAGCAAGATGACCACAAGAGAGAGCATGTTATCAAATATGCTAGCAAGGCCAAAAATGAATCACAGGAAAACTATGGAGCCACCAAGTTGGAATGTCTAGCAGTAGTATGGGCAGTAGACCATTTCCGCCACTATCTCTTGGGAAAGAGATTTGCCCTCATTACAGACCATCAAGCTCTACAATGGTTGTTCAAGAAACCAGAGCCCTCATTAATCTTCCCAAGATGGATCATGTCTTTACAAGAATACCAGTTCACCATTGTCTACAAGAAAGGTACCAAGAATTCCAATGTCGATACTCTGTCAAGAATCCCCCAAACTCAATAAGAAGGGAAGGAGCCCCCATGAGTGAAAGCTGCTTCCTGCTCGCCCAAATGAACCAAGATCTATGCCTTGCCCTCACCTGGAGCCTGCACCATAGGAGCTTCAAGAAAGGAATTCAGCCTGCCCACAAGCTGTTCATCCAAAGGAACCTCAAGAAATTTCAAGAAGGCAATGGCAAACTTTGGAGAGTAGAAGGAGATTAATACACCCGAGTTCTAAGAGAAGATGAAGTACCAAAAATCCTGACAAAAAATCATGACCAGAATGCACATCGAGGAATTGGCGCCACTATTGCAAGAATCAAAAAGCAATACTGGTGGCCCAAGATGAGGAAACAAATTTCAGCATCTATCCAACAATGCAATACCTGCCAAAGATACCAACAGAAACTCACCGATCGAGCACCATTAATGCCAATTGCAGCACCAGCTGGAGCCTTCCAAAGACTAGGAATAGACATCATTGGACCCCTGCCAGTAACCAGCTGAGGAAGATGCTACATTCTCACCATCGAAGACTATCTGATGAAATGGCCAGAAGCCTTTGCCATTGAAACTGCCAATGCCCAGACAATCATTGGAATCCTGTATGATGAAGTCTTCAGCCATCACAGTGTCCCCAAGGAAATCATGACAGACCAAGGCCATGAGTTTGTCAACAAACCCATGAAGACCTTTGCCAGCAATTTCAAGATCAAGCTGCAACCAATGACAGCTTTCCATCCCCAGGCGAATGGACTCACAGAACAAATGAACCAGACAATCAAGCGAGGTCTCAGCAGGACCAGAGATCAACTAAACTGGGACATCTATCTGCCAGCAATTTTATTCAGCATTAACACCTTCAAGGCAGCTGCTACTCAACAGACCCCTTTCTATCTAGTGTATGGCTGAGAAGCACAAGATCCCGCCGAACAAGTTCAGCCAGATTTGACAAGACGAGTTACAGAAGAGATCACCTGGCTACATGAAGTATACCAACAAGTATGAGGATTTATTGCCAAAGCACAAGAACAACAAAAGAAGTACTATGACTGCAAGGCAGATTTGGACCCCCTACTTATCAGACAGCAAGTTCTGGTATACCATACCATTATAGAAGGAAACTGGAGTGCTAAGCTCAAGTCGAAATGGGAAGGACCATATCTCATTCACCAAGTCTTCACGAATTACACCTACCAACTCAAGACCATGGACAGAGTTTTACTCAAGACCAAAATACACCACAACCGCATAAGGCTCTACTACTCAAGAGAAGCAAAATGCATTTGAACAACTTTCCTCACTTCATCTGTGTCATCTTCGATGAAGAATGACAGCTGCTTCAGTTGAACCAAAGAAGGCGATTGCATCGGTTCACTTCTCAAGCCCATCGGCGTAACAGATGTCACTACTAGAAATTGCCTTGATTACAGGAAAACCATTTCCAAGAGGTTTGAACCCCCAGCCATGACTATGGGAGCCCTTGCCTTAGACAAGGATGGCCAGTCCTCACAAATGCACTGGCATTCTATTTGTCTCTGCAGTTAAGACCACCCAACTCTATGTAACACTCACTGCCGAGGACGGCTCTAATTTTGCAAGGGGCAGATGTGATGTCTACAATTGATCATGTCAGAATTCAGAGTACTCTGTGACTGCTAGGATCAGACAACATTATGGCATGATAACCTATGACCAGCCTAAGCCATCAAGTGATTGCACCAAAAGGAGATAAGATAATCCAAGCCAAAATGAAGACCACGTTATTTTAAGTACCCAGTCTCAGTCTCAAGAACCGCCACCAAAGAATAAGTACTCTACACACAATGCCTCCCACCCACAGCTCCAATCAGATCTCTTGCCATTCTTCTCCTTTGCCTAGCCCAAAGACCCTGAACTTTGAAGCTATCAAGAAGGCTATTTGGCACCCGGATACTACCAAACATTTGAACTTCTACACTGAGGACCTTGGGCACTTCATCAACTACCTATATATAATGACCCAGCAGCTTAAAGATACTGCCAAATGAATGACCCTCTGGCACAACTATGAAATCAGACACTGCCTTTGCAATGAAACCCAGGAAGATGGCCGGGAAGACCTCATTACCAAACTATTAACCATGGACCACCTGATCAAGAGAGCTCTCCGCATCCACCAGATATTCTGCCACATCCCCTGGGCTATAGCACATTTGTAAGAAGTAACCATTGAAAACCTTACCTGCCTATCAACTGAGGAAGCCAATTGGATAGAAGCTAAAGTAGCCAACCACATTGGTAGTAACCATGTCACCATGGAAAGCCAAGACACCAAACCCACCCTGCCAGGTTTCCACACTACACCCCTTCGAGACAATCATCAAGGCCACCTCATGAGCCTTATGGAAATATTCAAAGGACCACCCATTACCATGCAAGTATCTGCTGGAGCTACCCCAGCTACCCACCACCCTATCAGCCTTAATTCACATCATATCATTTGGGAGATAAACCAAGAGAAAGCTCAAGAAGTCCCTATCTTTGAAGAAGAGGTTCAAGAACTCCAAGACCCCACCCCTGAAGCAACTCCTTCTGACACTGAAGCTGACAAGTCCTCAGAAGAAAAAGAAGACCAACAGAGAGTTTATCAGTCCTCTGTCTGCATCCAAGCTGTTCAAGAATTGGAGAATGTCATTGAAGATGATTGGCCACTGTTCTACCCCTCACCTCCTGGCCGACACTTCCCCCCTTCGAGGAATGGAATGATGAAGTCACACAAAATGACTTGGTTACCCCTGACAAAGGATACTATCCCTTTTAAGCAATGTCCTTCGACCTGTCCACTTTTAGCCCTCATGTCAGTAAGTCATGCGTCCCTTTTAAGCAATGTCCTTCAACCTGTCCATTTTCAGCAATGCTCAAACACTCATCCATTTTCAGCAATGCTCAAACACCTGTCCATTTTCAGAATAATTACCTGATGCCACTGATAATGTAAAGCACAACACCTCGCAGCCTGCAAGCCAATAGCATACTTAGTCACATAACTTAGCCAACGTAATTAACCCAGATAGCAACAACAACTAGATAGCAATCATATGCTCAAGCGAGCTAGCAAACTTGTATAAATAACCCATATTCTTAGAGTAAATAAACCCTCAGTCAATTGGCTTTTATCTGAATGACAAGAAGTCTAGTGTAAGATAAACCAACTTAAGTTTTTTGAGAAACTTTGGGAAAGACTCCAAGAGACCGGATAATTCTGAGAACAAGATAACCAGAGTATGGAGGCTCGGAAGTTTAAGTTAAAGAATTACTCTTGCTGCCATGTACCGAAAACTGCCAGGAAAACTGTTCAAGACCCGCTGTTAAGGAAAGCCACCAGGAAAACCATCACCGAGATCCTGTCAGTCCAACCACCAAGATCCCATGCATTTGGCCCGACTGCCCATTAACTGCCATTCAGACCACTCATTCAAGTTGCGAGACCTGCGTATTTGACATCCCGAGATTCAAGAACAAGACCCCAGAAAGCCCAGCCGAGGAACCCAAGAATACCCATCATAAGGATACTAGTCCGTCACCCACTAGCCTGAGCAGTCACTATTCACCCAACATCAAGTTAAAAAGTGAAGATGGACGAGCAAGCCATTGACCTCCATTTTCTTTACCCGCTGCACCACGAACTGCAGAATACACTGACCGACCGTCACAGACCTCTACATATTCAAGATACTGCCCCACGCTCTGATAACCGACTGCATACGGAGCCTACATACCCAAGTAATCACTGCTAGGAAAGTCCATCTATTATACCACTAAATAGCTAAGCCATTATCATCAAAGCCTATCATTATCCATTAACCACCTGACCTTTTGATGACATTTCGAATGAGCTGATCACATGACTATTCACTTAGAGATCTCTTTTATCTCGACATACCTCTTGTGTGCTTCATCAAGTGGTACATTGAGCCATGCTCAAAGCATGTAGTTATACAAAACACATGCCACACTAGATACCACAGCTTCAGCAACCAATAAACATTGAAAATCATCACTCTTCCAGCCAGTGAGATGTAGCACCCCCCCCAGCCTTTGAGGGCATCTCCCCACAATCTCACTCTCCCTTCCCACCAGACTTTTGGTAGCACCGAACCATAGACTGAGAGGAAGATTCCCAAGTACCGAACTGCTTCCCCTACTGGCACCACCGATCCAATGATATTGCCTCCAATCAGACCATTCCCAAGCACTATAAACTCATACTTATACCAGTTCAACTTCTGGCTGGAGCAACTTTCATACCAGCCAACTGTCTCCTTGAGCTCTCTCACATCCTCTACAGAGCCCAGGCCCATTACTATGTCATCTACAAAGGTGCCCACCTTCTAGTTCACCCCTAACACAGTCAGTCCATCAATCTTCTGCCTGATTCTGTCCAACAGTGGCTCTAGGGAAAGAGCATACAGGATTGAGGACAGCAAATCCCCTTGTGGCACCACTCTCCTCAGTATAAATGGGGCTCCCCAATGACCATTCACCATAATAACTGCCTTGCTCCCTTCCAGTATCCATATAATGGCCTGGCCCAGCCTCTCTGAGATCCCAACTCTTGTCAAGACCTTGCCCAGCCATACTCAGCACACCCTATCATATGCCTTCTCCTGATCCAAGAAGACAAGTCGGCCATCCACTCCTGCAGCCCTTGCTCCTTCTATGATTCCATGCACTCAGGCTGTACCATCCCTAATCAGTCACTCTCCAACAAAGCCTCATTCTTCACTCCCTAAGACCTGTAATGCCACCACTTATAGACGTACCACCAGTACCTTTGTTATCAACTTCCTATCCATATCCAGAAGAATGATTGGTCTCCAATTCTTCCAGTCCTCCCTCTGATCCTTGTC
This sequence comes from Jimgerdemannia lactiflua, assembly GCA_003951145.1. NCBI lineage: Eukaryota > Fungi > Mucoromycota > Endogonomycetes > Endogonales > Endogonaceae > Jimgerdemannia > Jimgerdemannia lactiflua. The sequence continues at coordinate 6,604 of RQIL01001244.1, forward strand.
CTTATACATGAGCACCACCAGCCCCAGCTCTTGCCCTCCTAGCCATTTACCAGAGTCTATCACCAACTCATACATCTCCCTCACCTCTCCAAGTATACCATCAATCTCAACCATTCTCTTCCAAAAGTCCCATGATAGACCATCCTCTTCTGGTGCAATCCCACTCTTTGTTACCAAAAGGACTCCCATGATCTCCTCCTCTTTAATGTTATGGGTCAGACTCCCTATCTCCTCCACTACCAGGGGGGACCATTCCTCCAGGTATCCCTCAATAGTTTCCTCATCCTCTCCCCCCTCCTCCTCACTCCACAGGCTACCCCTACCTCTGGAGTATTCCCAATATGTCCTGTAGGCCAGTTCTAATTTCACTTTCCTCTCCAATGATCCCCTCCCATCTCTGTCACACTGTACATGCCTGGAGTAGCCTGGTTAGGTACTTTGTAGGCCTCTTCCCCTCCTCCAGCCCCTGCTACCTCAATCTCGCCACCATTCCTTGAATCTGTAACTCCTCATCCTCTCTAGCAGCAATCATCAGTTCATCAATTTCCATCCTTGTCCTTTCTACTTGCCACTCCTCCCCCTCCATCACATCATTTATTACAGAACCATGTGATTCCAGCAATAAGCCTTCCAACCTATGTGAGATTTCCACCATCTGATTTCGTCTAGCCTTCCCTTTAGACCTCCCCACCTCCCTCCAGTAGACCTGAGTGGCCACCTTCAACTTTAGCCATCTGTCCCCTACCTCTAACCCTTCCCTTTTCCATCTACCAATATTCCCCACTACCTCCTTTTTCCATTGTTTCCACACCTCTTTGTCTTTCAAGAGGGCACAGTTAAGGCACCAATGTCCAGGCCCATCTCTGCTTCCTCCAAACATCCCTCACCCTGCCACTCCCCAGTGATCTGACCAGGGGCACCACATCACTTCCAGTTCCTTCCAGACATCCTCTCCCCAACAATCCACTGTCAAAATCCAATTAATCTGTATTCCCAGACCATGTGTCCAGTGAGTGAAGACTGCCCTCTTCCCCCACTTCAATCTTCCAGTCTCTACCAGAGCACTCAGACACTCTACTTCCTCCCATCAAACCAGTCCACCACTTCTGCCAGCTCAACTTCGCCCACCATCAGACCTATCCACAGTCACATAACCATGTTGAAGTCACCCCCAAGAATGTTGACCCCAGCCTTCACCAGAGCCCCACCATCTAATAGCTCCTCTATCCAATCTATTCACGATCCCCTTTCAGCAGGACAATAACAAGACCCTACCACTACTGGCCCCCATCCTGGTCTCACCCAGGTCCCCCATAGCAGTCAATTTCCCCAACCCCCAATGTCCCTCAACTCCCCTTTTCCCTTTTATATCAGAATTCCCACTTTCTCTCACTATTCTGCCATCCCTCTCCATTCCCTTGTCCAGTGCAATCTATCCTCCTCATCCTCACATTGCACATCTTGCAGTAGAAAAACATCTGCTTCCAATTCCTTAAGCCATTTAAAAATGATCCTACACCTCCCTGACCCTCGTAACCCATTGACATTGAGTGAAAACACATTGGTTGTACTGTTTATTTTGAAGGTGTTTGAATTGCGGCCCCACTCTAAATCTCTATATCCTGATCCATCCTAGACAAGTCCAGCTCTCTCTCAGCCTCCAACTCAATTTTCTTCTTTTTCTTGGCTTCTAATCCTACCAGAATCTCCTGAACTTTGACTGTGTCCTTGTCTTCTATCATTGAGCGATAGTCCTCATAAGCTGTCTCCCACATTCTGGATCTATTCCAAGTATTCCACACTTCAACCACTGTCCTACATGTCACCTCCTTCAGCAATGCTTCCTGAGTGACATCTACCTCACATCCCTCATCCTCCAGCGAAACTGCCAAGTATGCCATTGCCAACTTTCCCACCACTCTGACCCTGTACAAGATACCTGTCCAGGTCTTATCATCCATGAGCCTGAAGTCGACATCCCCCAGATCTTCATCAGCCAGTTCTGTCATCATCCTGCACAGCCATGGCCCCTCACCCATATGCTCTCCTCCAGGAGTAACTGCTCTTTCTCTCACCAACTTCTCCCCACTCTGGCTGGCACTGGCTGATTCATCCCACTCCTCATCAGATGCATCCACCAAGTCCTCCCTGGCCACTCCAACCACCCTTCCTCCCAATGCTGCATCTGGCACTCCAAATATTACACACTTCATCCCCTTAATCACAATATCATCCTCCTTGGCCTGGGCCTCTCCTGCTACTACTGGCCTCACATTCTCCTTGTCCTTGTCGGCATTTCTTTCAGGTATCCAATCATCAAAAAAGATCTCCTCCTCCCTGCTCAACCTAACATGCTGGGGGGCATGTTCAGAGTACTGAGAACCTTCTTGCCCCTTCTATCTACCCCCCCTTACTACTTCTTCTCCATCCCCCTCCTTCTCACCATCTCTCTTAAGTTTTGCAAGAAGCTCCTGCCCCCTGAGCTCTTTCCAAATCTCCTTGTCCATCCACATTTTCTTCCCATTTATCTCCACCACCATCATTGCTTTTTCATAGGCCCTCCAGGCCTTTTCTCTCTTTTCTACTGCTCCATCTATCTCCCAGAGTGCTGTCAACAAATCCTCCTCCTCCTCCTCAGTACCCTTGACCCTTGACACCTTACACTCGAATGGCTCCCACTTCAGAACTCTTGGCCAGTCACCTCCTTTACCCATTACCTCCTTCCTGGCTATCCTCAGTCATATCTCCACATCTCCAGTATGGAATGTCACCCCCTCCTAAAGCTGAAATCCAATATCCACCACCTTGCTATACTCCATAATCACCTTTCCAACTCTATCCTTCATATCCTCCACTGATACTGTGGGAACCCCTTTAACCACCAGATGTATCACTCTTGGGTTTCAGCACAGAAACCTCGCCATCGAAACAGTGACTTCACCAACTCATACTCCTTTAGCCACTACTGCTACTACATACTCCTCCTTAACAAACCCAACCTCCACCCCTTTCAATCCTTTCAGAAACTTTACTGATGCCACCTCACTTAATTGCTTGCTCAGGAGCACCAAGACCACCCTAGCTGTCACTGCCAGCCCCCAAAAGCTCAATATGACTACAAATTCTAAGATAGATTTCTTGAGTAATGGTTCCACCACCAGCCCTATCACACCATCTGCCAGGTCCCCCTTGTATGTTACCATTGATCTCTCAGCCACCTCCTTGGTCCAATCAGAAGTCACATCTTCTTTATTTTCCTAATTTCCAGTCCCACTGTTATCAGCAGTCACACTACTCCCCCCAGCCCCTGCCTTCACCCTTATGCCAGACCTAGCCCCCCTGCTCCCCTTCATCTTCCGCTTTGGCCCACCAACTTGTTGCCACCCATCCTTGTCTCCTCCTCCAGATCCATCCTTCATAGCTGCTATGAAGCTTACCAGTCCCTCACCACTCCCCTCTCCTTCAGCTCCTCGCCCAACCTCACCACCACTTCCACTAGTCACCTTTCCAAAAGACCTCATCTCTAGCCCATACTCTTCTTTACCTTACTGCCACCTGAATGCCACACCAGTGCCAGATCCAGTACTCCAACCAGAAGGTTGAATTGCTACCTTATTGATATATGCTTTCTTCAATAAACCACTCAAAAGTTGTATGAAAAGTATGTGTAACATGAGTGGTAGTGGAAGAAGGTGTGGCACTTTTCACGCACTTGTTGAACAGTTTATTGAAGAAGGTGACTATCAAAATGGCAGCAATTCAACCTCTTGGTTGGTGTACTGAATTCAGAACTGGTGTAGCATCCAAGTGGCAGCAAGAAAAAGAAGGGTATGGACTGGAGATGGGTCCTTTGTGAAGGCAACTGACAGGAGTGGAGGGGGAGGAGGACAAGGAGTTGGAGAAGAAAGGAGCAGCAAGGGTCCAGTGAGCTTTGTGGCAGCTGTGAAGAAGGAGGCTGGAGGTGGTGACAAGGATGGATGGCAGCAAGTTGGAGGGATAAGGGGGAGATCTAGCAGCAGTGGGGGGGCTAGGCCAGGTGTAGGGGTTCAAGCAACTGGAGGAGATGGGGCTAGCAGGAGTGGTGTAACTACTGATAATAGTGTGACTGGAAATCAGGAAAAAAAAGAAGATGTGACTGCCAATCGAACCAAGGAGATGGCTGAGGGGTCAAGGGTGATGCACAAGGGGGACCTGGCAGATGGTATAATGGGGCTGGTGGTAGCACTATTACTCAAGAAATCTATTTCAGAATTTGCCATCATGCTGAGCTTCTGGGGGCTAGCAGTGACAGCTAGGATGGTGTTGGCACCCTTGGGCAAGTAGTTGAGTGATGTGGCATCAGTGAAGTTTTTGAAAGGTCTGGAGGGAGTCGATGTTGGGTTCATCAAAGAGGAGCATGTGGTGGCAGCAGGGCCAAGGGAATGCAAGTAGGTGAGGTCGCAGTCCTGATGGCATGGTGCCTTCATTGGGACCCCTGGGTAGTGTACCTGGTAGTCAAGGAAGTCTCCATAGTCTCGATGGAGGAGACAAAGGATAGAGTTGGGAAGGTGATGAGGGAGTATGGCAAAGTTGTTGATATTGGATTTCAGCTGTTGGAGGGGACCTCATTCAGGACTGGGGATGTGGAAGTATGATTGCGAATGGCAGGAAAGGAGGTAATGGGGAAAGGCAGTGACTGGCCTAGGGTCATGAAGTGGGAGCCCTTTGAGTACAAGGTGTCTAGGGTAAAGGATACTGAGGAAGAGGAGAAAGACCTGCTGATGGCACTCTGGGAGTTGGATGGGACAGTTGAGTGGAGAGAGAGAGCATGGCATACCTTTGAAAAAGCTACAATGATGGTAGAGGTCAATAGGAAGAAAATCTGAGTAGACAAGGAGATATGGGAGAGGGCCCAGGGGAGGAAGCAACAGCAGGAGCTCCTTGCAGGGTTCACAGCAGGTGATACAAGTAGAAGGCCTGGTGAGGAGATGGTAGGGAGAGATGGTGAGAAGGGCTCAGAGAGCTCATGGGCTTCTGAGCATACTCCCCAGAGAAGGCCACCAGTAGAGAGGGAGGAGCCTTTCTTTGATGACTGGGTGCCAGAGAGAGAGGCCAGTAAGGACAAGGGAGTCAAGATACTGAAAGATACCAATGAAGCCACTGGAGCTAAGGTGGAGGATGTTGAGGATGTCATGATAAAGGGTGTAAAGAATGTTAGCTTTAGAGTTCCAGATGTCTCCTGGGGAGGATGGGTAGTTGGGGTAACTGGAGAAGAACTGGTGGATACATCTATTGAGGAGTGGGAGGAGTCAGCCAGTACTGGGTTGAGTGGAAAGTGAGATGGGGGAAAAAGGTCAATGACCCCTGGAGGAGAGCATATGAGAGAGGGGCCTTTGATGAACAGGATGGTGATGGAATTGGCCAAGGAGGAGTTGGGGGAGGTGGACTTCCAGCTGTTGAGTGAGAAGGCCTGGAGTGATATCTTGTGTAGGGTTGGAGTTGTGGAGAAGTTGATGGTGGCATACTTGGCAAGGCTGTTGGAGAATGAAGGGTATAATGTAGATACAGTTTGGGAGGTGGAGCTGAAGGAGATAGCAAGGAGGATAGTGGTCACTAGATGAAATATCTAGAATAGAGCTAAGTTGTGGGAGTCTGTATGTGAGGACTACCACATGATGATGGAAGAGAGGGACACAGTGGCAGTGCAGGGGATCTTGGTAGAGTTGGAGACTAGGGAGGAAGCTGAGCTGGAAGCAGAGAGAGAGTTGGACCTGTTGAGGATGGACCAGGATAGGGAGATCTGGAGCAAAACTTCAACCCCAAACATTATTCAATATGAACAGTACAACAAATATTTTTTCACTCAATATCAATGAGCTTAGGGGATCAGGTAGATGTCAAAACATTTTTGCATGGCTTAAGGATTTGGAAGCAGATGTTTTTCTACTTCAAGAATGAGATGTGAAGATGAGGTGGACAAGTTGAATTGGTCAAGAGAATAGGGAGAAGTAACAGAATGGAGAGAAAAGGTTGGAATTCTGATAAGAAAGGGCAAAGGGGAGCTGAGAGACATTGGGGGTTGGGGAGAATGTCTGTTATTGAAGATATAGGTGGGGTCAATAGTGGTAGGTTCTTGTTACTGTCCAATAGAAAGAGGGCTATGAGTAGCTTGGATAGAGGGGCTGTTGGACATAGAACTTTGGTGGAGGCCAGAGTCAACATACTTGGAGGGGACTTCAATATGATTAGGGATACTGCTATGGATTGCTCTGATGACAGACTAGCTGGGACAGGAAGGAGTGGGAGACTGGACAGATAAAAGGAGGTTGAGAGACTGAGTGCCTTAGGTGATGCAGGGTGCCAGAAGTGGGGGAATCAGACAGTTTTTACCCATTGGGTGCATGGACTTGGAATATGGATTGACTGGATTCTCATAGCAGAATATTGGGAGATGGATGTCTGGAAGGAATTGGAGGTGATGTAGTGCCCTTGGTCTGATTACTGGGGAGTGGTGGGGCAGGGAATATTTGGGAGAAGTGGGGATGGGCCTGGACATTGGTGACTGAACTGTGATTTGATAAAAGACAAGAGGGTATGGGGACAATGGGGGGAAGAGGTGGCAGTTAATATTGCACATTGGAGGAGGAAAGGCATAGCTGTAGGGGTTCAGTGGCTAAAGTTGAAGGCTACTGCTCAGGTGTTTTGGGGGGAGGTGGGGAGAGCAAAGGGGAGACTTAGAAGAAAGCAGATGATGGAAATCTCATGCAGACTAGAGGGCATCCTGCTGGAGTCTGCTGGTGGCAGTTCTAACCATACTGTTGTGAACTTAAGAGGAATAAGAAGGAGTATTTTATTAATTATCCAAGTTATGTGCCTTTATACACTTGATTGATGACATCACTCCACTGCACCACAGATTTATATTGAGTTGATATATCAAGTATTCCAACACTCTCACTCAATGAGATAAAAATGCAAATAAAGCTGAGCAAAACATTACTACTGGAATACTATCTAGATAACCTAAAAAGACCAAAATTTCCTACTTATAAGTATGAAAATAGATAAGAGAAGTAGTGAAAAAAGAGAAACCTGAGCAATATTTATAGGTTTCTACTGTAATATCTGCAATGCTTATTATAATTAAATATATA
>RQIL01001255.1:0-13735 GCA_003951145.1 Jimgerdemannia lactiflua
ATTATAATATATAGATTACCTAATCAAATAATATATATCTTTAACCTTCTATTTGTTTATTATCACTTTGATTAGTAGTATTAGGAGTAGTTAATTTATATTGAAATTCTAATTTCTCTTATATGTATTATAAATGAAGTGATAGTATAATATAGGAGATGTGAACCTTGGTAAGTTGGTTGGATTTTGTGTGAAGAGAAAAGAGTATGTAAAGAACCAAACTGAGCTATGCTGTTTTATTCACTTTAAAATACTAGGTTATTTATACAGATTTGTACACTAATTCTACTACTATGAGGCTAAGTTATGAGTCATTTTTTTCACTATTGTCGAAATGCTATACTATATTAAGAATTAGATTCAGGTACTATATCAAATGTCTTCTCTTGATTCTTGTTTCTATTTCACACCATATATCATATCTTTCCCCTAAATGGATTATTTTTGATACAAAAATACCTATTCAAATTCCTATTGCAATATTTATATATTTATTCCTCCTATATGGATATATTTAAAATGTTTTTTGAGATTTCAAAAGTCTTAATTTGGATAGCAGTTTGGACAAAAGTTGAGTGACAGCATTTTTAATAATCAGATAGCATCTTGCCTTCTATTCTTCATAGTGGTCCATTCATTCATATGTTCATCAAAAGTTGGATGACAGTTCATATATGATGTCTTTCATTTCTTTGGAGCAGTCTATTCATTTATATATTGTCAAAAGTTGGGTGAGTGATGGCATCTTCTCATGAGTGGTTCATTTATGATGAGCAGTATTCATATGATGGGCTGGGTTTGTATGTCATGTGGTAGTCTATTTGTATGTTATCAAGAGTTGAATGATGGTATCTTCAAAAGTCGGACAGGTGATGGCATCTTCAAAGGTTGGACAGGATTCTCCACTTGGGCTTTTTTATTTCTCCATGGTAGTCTATTTATTTGTCAAGGATCAGATGACAGTTCATATACAATGTCTTTTTAATTCTCCAGGGTGGGTCCATTTATATGTCATCAAGTGTCAAATGATGGCATCTTTAAAAGTTAGGCAGGTGGTGGTATCTTTAAAGGTTGGGCAATGACATCTTCTCTTGGGTGACAGTTTGTATATAATGCCTTTTAGAGGTCTATTTATATATTTTCAAGAGTCAGATGATGGCATTTTCAAATAATTAACTCAGATGATGGTTCATATATGATGTCTTTCAGTAGAGCAACATTCTTCTATTCTCATTCATATATCATCAAAAGTCATATAGGTGATGGTGACTTCTCTCAAGCAGTTTGTTTATGATGAGCAACATTTGTATAACATCAAAGTCAGATGGGTGATGGCATCTTCTCTTAGGTGGTTCATTTATGATAAGCAGTATTTATATGACAGGCTGGGTTCATATGTTATCAAGAGTCAGACAATGGCTTGTTTCTTCTATTCTCCATAGCAGTCCTTTGCATAGCAGTCAGGTGGTTTGTTTATGATGAGTGGCATTCTTTAAATAATTAACTTAGGTGATGGTTCATATATGATGTCTTCAGTAGGGCAGCATTCATATATTATCAAAAGTCAGATAGGTGATGGCATCTTCACTTGGGTGGTTTATTTACAATAAGTGGTGTTCATATGATATCAAAAGTCAGATGAGTGATGGCATCTTCTCTCGGGCAGTTCATTTATAATAAGTGGCATTTGTATAATAGGCTGGATTCATATGTCATTAAGAGTTGGATGATGGCTTATTTCTTCTACTCTCCATGGTGGTCCTTTATATAGTGGTCGGGTGGTTTGTTTACAATAAGCAGCATTCTTCAAATAATTAACTTGAGTGATGGTTCATATATGATGTCTTCAGTAGGGCAGCATTCTTCTAATAATTAACTTGGGTAATAGTTCATGTATGATGTCTTCAGTAGGGTGGCATTTGTCATATGTCATCTTTAACAGGCAACAATGGTTCATACTTCAATTCTCCATGGCGGTCCTTTGCATGGTGGTTTGTTCAGCATTTTCAGTGATTAATTCTTGTAACATTGTCACTCAAACTAAGGGGTGACCCAGTCAATGATGTGTCCTTCCAGAGTGTTGTTCAATATCAATAGTTCACAGAAATGAGGCTGACAACTGGAACAACCAATTAATACAGATGGTGGCATTCTTCAAATAATTAACTCAGGCAACAATAGTTCATATAGAACATATCTTCAATTCTTCATGGTGGTCCTTCACATAGTGACTTATTCAGTATTTTCAGAGATTAATTCTTATAATATTGTCTCTCAAACTAAGGAGTAATCCAGTCAATGATGTGTCCTTCCAGAGCATTGTTCAATACTGATAGTTCACAAAAACAAGAGTAATAGCCAGAACAATCAATTAACAGTAGATGGTGCAGACAAACAATAACTTCAAAAATTTAGGTGGTTTGTATACAATGTCTTCAATTCTGTAGTCAAAAGCAGAGTGGCAGTTTGTACAGCAGTCTTCTTTGGGTGGTGGTCCATACAGTGGTCTGTTCAGTATGGCAGTTTGTTTGGCATTTTTGATAATTAATTCTTATAACATTGTCTCCTTGAACTAAGGAGTGACCCAGTCAATAATGTGTCCTTCCAGAGCATTGTTCAATACTGATGGTTCACAGAAACAAGGCTGACAACTGGAACCAATTAACAGTAGATAGAATAGACAAATACTATGCACAACATGATATCTGTATGGTAGTGGCAGCAGTTATTCATTTTTCAGCTTAAAAGTGAGAGATTTATCTTAAATCACTTACCAATGGACACTAATTTATAATGTAGGAGATGTGAACCTTGGTAAGTTGGTCAGATTTTATGTGAAGGGGAAAGAGTATGTAAAGAACCAAACTGAGCTATGCTGTTTTATAAAGATTTGTACACTAATTCTGCTACTATGAGGCTAAGTTATGAGTTATTTTTTTTGTCATTGTTGAAATGCTATATTATATTGGGAATTAGATTCAGACACCATGTCAAATGTCTTCTTCTGATTCTTGTTTCTATTTTTTATCATACATCACTACAGTTATCTTTATTTATATTATCATATAAATATCATCAATCAGTAATATTGTAATGGTTCTGGTTTCTAAATGAGAAAGTGACTATTTCTGGAAAGTTCTGAGTAGCTTGAAGAGTTACTTAGAGTTCTGGAAGATCTTGTAGTTTCTGAAAGAAAATATTCTAAGCTTTATTCATGAGAACAGAGAGGATATTTATACAAGATCTGAAAGAATAATCCAGAAGAATCTAAAAAATCAATGGAAATGCCAAGAGGAAAGTTTTCAGCAAAGATGATAAATAAAGTTCCATGAGTTTCCATGAAGTTCCGGAACTAGCTAAAACTAGAAAAAATATGACAAAAATGTTCTAACCACAGTTTGGCACCAAGAAAGAATTTCTAAGTATTTGGAAGATACTAGAAGATTACAGAATATACTGAAAAAGACAAAGAAAAGAAATAAACTATGCTAAAATATTATATCTTCTCCTCCTTAAGAATCAATGTTCTCATTGTATTCTCAAAGTTACACAAGAAAATAAAACTAAAAGAAAACATAAATAAAATATGTCAGCTTATTAATAAGAACTGGCCATCCTTGTATAAGGTTAGGGGCAAAGTATCATCTTGATTAGATGAGAACTAGTTTGAACCTTATTAGCTGTAGGCTTTGCAGAGTTCTTCAATGAATCTTGTTTCTGATACTATATCCCTTAGAGTGCTCTGATGTATGATATACAAGATTAGTACAGTATATCATCTACTATTCAAGAAGAGAACCTCACAGGCAGTCAATGAGTTCTTTTTTACTCAAACTCTTAAATGAGGTCTTGAGAGTTCTTGAGATTGACAGCAGGTTCCCAGATAGTATTATATTTAGGATAACCCATCCACTTGACTAGGTGTTCTGTGCAATGGTATTGTAACAGGCCTGGCTCAATAGAGGCAAATTACAAGATTGGGTGGCTGTGTAGATTGGCTTGAGCCCCCAGTTACTTTGTCAAAAAGCAACAAAATGTTCAGGTTTTATAGGTCTGGTACTGGTTTTGGTATTTAGTGGTATAAAATTCAACAGCTGGAGACTTTCTGTATGTGATTTCCTAATTTGGCGGCGTTCTTGGGTGTAGATGATTTTGTGTCACTCGGCGATCTGTCTGTGACTCGGGCAATCTTGTGTATGGCGAATTTGGCAGATTTCCTTAAAAGAGGGGGCTCTCTGGGAACCAGCAATCAGTTATTCCTTAAAGAGTGCGGGTTCTGGATGCGGGTTGCTGGCGTGATGGCGATCGGGTTTCTTATTCAGGTGAGCGGACTGAAAGCAGCAGCTTTCTCAGGTGCAGTCTTTGAACAATACGGCTAAGCAGGTGATGCAGTCAAATGATGCGGATTGATCGGCAGGATGCGGCGGATCAGTGGACTTAATGTTGAACGATGTGGGCGAATGATGTGGATCAGCGGAGTATGGTGGATCGGCAGATAGGAATGTGGACTTGAATGCGGATTACTTGAAAATGGTGGACTTCTTAAATGGCAGACTGAAACTGGTAGACTTCTGGCTTATCTGGTAAGTAAACCAAAAACAGCGGACTTCTTTGTATCGGAAAGTAGACTGGAGTGGAAATGAAGGACCAATGCTCACAATCTCCTTTTTAACAGTGGCTCATTGGCAGGTGTATCTCCTAAGTATTGCAATCCAATTCCTTTAGGACCAAGGGGCTTTTGGCAGGCATTTCTCCTAAGTGTGTTTGGCAGGCAGACTTTTCTTTTGCTTTTGGTTTCAATTTCAGACTGAGGTTGATTCACTCTTGTCTCTGGGGTATTTTATACATTGTGGTTGCTATCTGGTTGCTATCTGGCTAATTATAGAGTGCTATTTATGGGGTTACAGTCACTGTAAGGGGTTACAGTTACTGTAAGGGGTTATGGTTACTGTAAGGGGTGCTTCTTACTTTAGCTATCTGAGTTATTTATACAATTTTCTGCAGCAATGGTTTCTGGGCTGGTTACTATGCTATGCTAAGTATTCATTTCATCTTGTTCACATCATCTGACTGAGTTATGAGGTTGCTACGTTTATCTGGTTTGTCACATCAGTCCCCACTAAAGGGTGGTCTGTTCCAGACTATTCTTTAGTCATCATTTCAGGAACCATAGGCATCTTCTGCATCTATTCCAGCACCATCATCTTCTTCTGTATCTGGGTCACTCTATTCTAGTTCAAAGTCTTCTTCTGGTTCTTTAGGAAACAAGATGTCCACTTGTTAGAGGGTGCTCTGGAAGGTGATCTCATTCATTTGTTAGATGTCATTGAGGTAAAAATGGGCCTGCACCAGTGCTCCAACATTTCATTTAAATAAGGTATAGATTTGTTTGGCAGCTCTAGCTAGATGGTAACTCTTACTGCACTTCTTATATATAGCTGATCTTGTAACAGTTGTCCAATATTGTAGAAGACCTGTAGCTGGTGGATCTGAAGCAACATTTGGGCAATGGCAAGGTTTTCTTAATGCTTCTGGATCTGCTGGACCAAAGTTCCTTCAGGTTGACAGAATTGGGGCAAAGGGATTAGAAGGGCTTGAAAGGAACTGAGAATAAGAGCTTGGATTCTCTGATCAATTATGGTTTGTGCAGGTAAATCTTGAGCCGATTGGTGTGAACTGGGGTTCTCAGGATTCATCCATCCATGCTTCTTATATAGATGCTGGTTCTTCTGATATTGTGTACAAGGTATAGTCCTTCCCATTTTGGTTCCAGTTTGGTGGCAAAGTTTGTTTCAATCATGCTTCTCCAAACTAGGACTTGATCTCCAATCTTGATCTTCTAATCCTTCTGTTTCTGGTCATAATAATAATTTTGTTTTTCCTGGGCCTTGATAATCTGGTTTCAGGCATCTTTTCGCAGCTGATCTCCTTTTTCAAGAAGCTTTCTGAGGTTCTCATGGTCAGCAGTTCTGGTCTTCTTGGCAAACATCATTTTGAAGGGCTTTTGTTTGGTTGAGACTGCAGGGGTGTTTCAGATTTCCCACAGGATTTTGGATAAGCAGAGATCTCAATTGGTAGGATTGACCTTAGCAAGTCCTTTCTTGATGGAATGGTTCATTCTTTTGGTCATTCCATTGGTTTGTGGATGATAAGAGGTAGTCCTTTTCAGGTGGATCCCATGAATTCATTCATAACTTGAGATCATGTTGTTCATGAATTCAGTTCCTCAGTCAGAGATGAGTTCTTCAGGGGGTCCATATCAGTGGGTGAGGTCATGGAGATATCCAACAATAGTCAGGGCATCTGCAATTTCCATGGGATAGCTTCAGGCCATTTGGTCAAGTGTTCAACACACACTAGGATATATCTGTTTCATTTTGGTAATACTGACAGGGGTCCAATTATGTCTACTCTCCATCTTTGAAAGATGTGAGTGAGTGGAGAGATCAGTTATAGAGGGGCTTGATAGTTCTTCTTTCATTGATACCTCTGGCAGGTGTCACACTTCTGGATGATGTCTCGGACTTGTGCTCTGAGGTGGGGCCAATGTTGATATTGTTCTCAAATATTGTCTTCTGTCCTTGTCTGTCCTTGGTGGGCTTTCTGGTGTTCTTGTCAGATGAGATCTTCTTGCTCCTTGAGGGTCATAGGAACTTCAGTTCTGAGGTACACCCTTCCTTTGGTTCATTGGGTCATGTGGGAAAGAACATCAACATTGTTGTGAGTCCTTCTTGCTTTGTAGATGATATTGATTTCATAATCTTGAAGGATAAGGATCCATTGGGCAAGGATTCCAGTGGGGTCTTTTTGGTGCAGTAATCATTTGAGAGCTGCATGGTCTGTAATCAGGGTGAACTTTCTTCAAATGAGGTAATGTTTGAACAGGGTGACTGCTCATATGACTGCAAGGCATTCCAATTTGGTGCTCCCATAGTTGGTTTGCTGTTTATTAGTGGCTCAGCTTGCATAAGCTATCACATGGTGCTGTTTGTCAGGTCCTTCTTGTGCAAGAATTGCTCCGAGGCCATTCTTGGATGCATCAGTATATAGAATAAAAGATTTCTGCAGATCTGGTCAGACTAGGATTGGTGCTGAGGTCAGGCAGTGTTGTAGTTTTCAGAAGGCTTCTTTTTGTGGTTCTTTCCATTGGAACAGTACTCCTTTCTTCAGCAAGGTTCAGATTGGGGCAGAGATTTCAGCAAATCTCTTGATAAATCTTTTGCAGTAAGATGCAAGCATCAGGAAGGATAGGGCTTCCTTTGGGGTCTTGGGGACAGGGAAGTTGTTGACTTTTTCGATCTTCTTTGGGTCTGCATGTGTTCCATCTTTAGAAACTACAAATCCAAGGAATTCAAGGTTCTGTTTGCCGAAATAGCACTTCTTTGAGTTGAGTCTCAGGTGATTTTGTTGGGTGAGTTTGAAAAACTCTTCAAGGTCTCATAGGTTGTCTTCGAAATTTGCTGAGTAGATGTTGGAATCATCCACATAAACAATCAGGCAGTAGTGGATGAGAGGGGCATATACTGAGTTCATCACTCTCTGAAAGGTTGGGGGCGTATTGCAGAGTCTAAAGGGTATTCTGAGATACTCAAACAATTTTCCTAGGGCAAGGAAAGCTGTCTTTTGAATGTCTTTGGAATCCATTGGTATCTCATGGAATCCTGCAAATAGGTCCATACTGCTGCAGTATCTTGCATTTTGTAGTTGGTCCAGAAGGTCATCAATTTGGGGCAAGGGGTATGCATCTTTCTCAGTTATTTTGTTGAGTTTTCTGAAGTCTACAACAAGTCTCCATCATCCTTTCTTTGGTACTATAAGATAGGGCTGGCCTAAGGGCTGGTGGAAGGTCAGATGACTCCATTGTCTAAGAGTTCCTGAATGTGTTCTTTCTCAAATATCTTCAAGTGGTGGGGTATCCTGTATGGTTTCTGTCAGATGGGTATTGCATTTTCTGTATTTATACTGTGGTGGTATGATGGATTATATGGCAGGTTGCCATAGTCTGTGGTGAAGATGTTGTAATATTTATGAAAGAGTTTGGTCAATTGTTTTTGTTGCTGAGGGGTCAATTCTTCTTCAATATTTGTGGAAGGCTTTACTTTCTCCTGGGTCACAGAGGGGCCTTTTCTTTCTTCTGTGACCTTTTTCTGTTTCCCTGTAAGTTTAATTCATAAACTTCTCTGTGTGTTTGATTGAGGTAAGGCACAAGGTGTCCAATGACAATTCCTTTTGGCAAGATGATATTGTCCCAGCTTGTGTTGGTTGCTCAGGAGTGTACCGGATTCATCTTGTCAGGGAATATGTATCCTTCTATGTGCAGATTTTGGATTTCTTCATTGGGTTCAAAGAAAAGGTTCCTGGGGTCTGGTGGTGCAAAGATTTCGATGGTGGTCTGCTCTCCTGGCTCAAGGAAGAGGTTCTTGTGAAGCTTCACTGGTTGGTGGAAAACTTGCTGAGGGGCATTTGCTTTGAATTGGCTGACTTGAAGGAGATGTACTTCCTTCTTATCTGAGCTTCCAAATCCTTTGGTTTGTCTGGTTACTTGAGTGAGCTTGGGTACTTCTTGCAGCTGAGGGGTCTTTTATTCGAGAAAGACTGCTTGTGTAATTTTGTCTCCTTTGTTGATTCGAATCCATTCACCAGTTCCATTTCTTAAGATGACCTTGATTTCGCCTGTGTATCCTGAATCAATAATTCCTCCTTCAGTGGTAAGTCCTTCAAGGGCTAGTCCAGACCTTGAGGTCAACTGGATGTAAGTTCCTTTTGGTGGTTACATTGCAATGCCAGTTCTGATGAGCTTTGTACTTTCGGGGCCCATAGTGGTATCATAAAGACTACTGAGATCATAGCCAACATCTTCTTGGTGTGCCTTTTTCAGGGGAATTGCATTGGGATGGAGCAGGGTGAACTGTGCAATGATCTTACCAAGTGTAGGCTGTCCATGGGCTGAGGCTCCAGTGGCATCAGATCTCTAACCTCAGATGTCCAGGTGTAGCCATCTTGCTCCAGTAGAGGGGTCTCGAAGATAATTGATTCCTCTTTTTCTAGTGGGGTCCAAGGCTTCCATGAAATTGATGGCATCATCTATCCATTCTTGGTAAGTTGCATGGTGAATGAGAGCCAGGATATCTTCTCCTAGGTCATATATCTTGAGGACCTTCCTTGTGGGTTTCTTCTTTTTCTCCTTTCGAATTTGGGTCCAGTCATCTCCTCTCTTGAGTTTGTGTATGATCACATCTTTGCTGAGATGGATCTTTTCGTGTTGACAGGACCAGCATCTTGGGTGCTTTCCATGGTAGCAATATCCCATGGCTTGGAAGTGTTTCTTTCTTTCTTCCATTTCTCCTAGGTTTAGAAATCTGCATCCATTCACATCATACTTTGGTGGGAGAGTAGATAGGGGTTTTACTTCTGTTTGGGTGTAGAATCCGACTCTATGTCTTCTTTTCACAAGTGAGGTGGTGGATTCTTGGAATAAGACTCCTTCTGCAATGATTTTCCGATATTCCTTTTCAATAGGCTGTCTGGCTTGCTGGTCCAATATATAGCATTGATAGCAGCAGTCTTTTGGTGAGTGGAAAATGACTTGATGGGAGCATCTGCCTATTCAGAAGGCATTTTCCTGGTGAGTTTCAGGTCTTGGGATGACTGGCTGTGAGCTGGGTCCTGCTTCTTCACTCCAGGGAGTATTGTCTTCTCCTTCTTGAAGTTCCCAATTCGGATCATCCCATGAAACAACTTTGGGGAGCTCTTCATTTTCAGAAATGCTGTAATCTTCTTCTTACAGAGGCTGGTCCCAAATTGCTTGAATTTCAGCCGCTTCAATTTCGGGGTTGGGCATTACTTGTGCATGGCTTTTTGGCTGGGTGTTGTGGAGGCATCTCTTCTTCCTTCAGGGCATGTAGTGCCAGGGCTTTTTCGAATTCCCACATATCTGGATGAGTGTTCCTCACATTTCTGTCTTTAGAGGCATTTGGTGCATCCTCTGGCTTCTCCAGCAATGGCTCCAATTGTGATGGGGATAGTGTCTTGTGCCCACACATTATCTTCTGGTCTATCTTCTATCATGTTGATTCAGGGCCTCAGTCTGGGGTCATTGTCATTTTCAGAGTCCTCTTCTTCCTCCTCTGTGGTGGATTCCTCTCTGCTGGCATATTCTTCTTGAATGGTCACTTTCTTCTTTTTCTTTGATGGCTCGAAGCTGGTGACTTTGACTTGGTACTTCTTTCCTCTGTAGTCGAATTTGAGTACTTGTTGACCAATATTGACATCTGCATTCATCTCCTTCATCCAATTGGTGCCAAGGATCATTTCATAGATGACAGCTTCGGTCACAACTACCTTATGGATTGCAAACTGAATGTGTCCAAGAGTGATGGTAGTGTTTTGGACTTCTCCCAGAGGTTGAGTTTGGGCTCCATCAGCTACTATGATGCTGAGGCTAGAGGGTCCATTAATGGGACATTGAATACTGTCCAGGAATTTCTTAGTAATGACACATATAGCTGCTCCTGTATTAATGAGGATTTTCGCCTTCTGGCCTCCAATTTCTCCAAACAGATAGGTGCTGATATGCCTTTCTGCAGCTTGCACTGCTGGGGTTGCTGATTCTTCTTGAGGGATGGGAACTCTTCCTGTGTAGGATCTGGTAGTTTGCAGCAATTTGTTTCTTACTCCAGCAGGTATTAGTTGTAGAAACTGCAAGAGTGGGACTTCCATCTGGGCTTCTTGGATCTTCTTCCAAGCTTCATTGTAGATGTCTCAGGGCATGGTCTTGGGGGTGTATTTCATCTTGGACTTTCGAGTCTTGGTTTCCGATTCTGGTTCTTCTCCTATCTCTTTATCAGCAGATTCTGGTAGAGGATCTTCTCCATTGACAGTAGCTCCAGGAATGAAGGGTGAAGGAGACAAGGGAGGTGTATCAACCTGCTCTTCTTCATTTTCCTTTTGAATGATTCTTCTGTCAGTTTTTTTTTGGTGGCTTATCAACTGCTCTGAGGTGGCCTACTGCTCTCTTCCTTTTTTCTGCTGAGTAGACTGTTTCTCCATATTCAGCTTTGGTTGAGTACAAGTCTAGGTCACTGTATTCCTCACTGTCACTCTGCTCATAGTCTTCGACTGGGTGATCTTCTGTCCTTTTGTTGTGGGTATCCTTTCGGTTTGGTGGTTCAGAATTCCTTGAGCTGCCTTGGTTGTTACATTCAGAAGCATAATGTCCTTGCTGTCCACACTTGTAGCATTGGATCTCTGCTCTGTCTCTTGAAGGATAGTTTCAACTATCAGAGGATGGGTAGTTCCTCTGATAATCCCAATTTTTGCATGGGGGGTACCTTGGCTGATAGTTCCGATTTTCTTAAGTAGGATACCTTGGCTGGTAATTCTGATTTTCACATGTGGTGAGCCTTTCAATCTGGCTAACCAGTCTGTCGACTTTCAAATTGAGGTCTTGGATCTCATTCTTGTCCTTCTTCCATTCTTTGGTGGGTTTCTCTCCTTTTGATTCTCCTTGGAGGATTCCTTGCAGGGCCTTGACCAATAGGTCCTCCTTGTCTTCTCTCTGATTTTCAGTCCAAGTGGTTCCTTGCTTGACATCAAAGTATTCTTGGGCTGCATCTACTTGCTCTTCTGGCTTCCTGATGCCCAAGGTTTGGACATGTTGAGTAATGTTGGGTGGGATTCCATTCATGAAGGTCATTGGTCCTATGATGTCTTGATTGGCAGCATTGAATCCAGCAGCATGCATTCTCTTCTGGATTCTGGTGAAGAATGCACTTGGGGATTCTCCAAGGTTCATCTTCATTCCCATGATGGATTCTTGGGCTTTGTGGTGGGTTTTGTTTCCTGCATACTTTTTGATGATCCAGTATTATATGGCCTTATATTGTTCTTCTTCTGTTTTTGCATTCTCTATGACATCTCCTAGGTCTGTGTTGACATCATTTGCAGTTCTGGTGAAGATGCCTTTAGCTGGTTCTCTCAGTTGTGCCTTGAAGACATTGATTAATCTTTGGGTTGACAAATCTCTCAGGGCTGCCATTCCTTTGATTGCATCTATAAATTCTCTTGGATCCTCCTCTGGGTATCCTGCAAATGTGGGTAGTGTTGTGCCCATTTTGTCTTCACTGTCTTCTGACTCTGTTTCGATTTCTGGCTCTGATTCTGAGTTGTTGGCTGTTGATGGATATGAGCTTGAAGGTACTGAAGATCTGAGAGATAGTGCTCTTCTCAGTACTATTCTGAGAAGCCTTGTGGGTTGGGTTCTTGGGATTGGGGTTACTGGTCTGGGTAAATCAGTGAAGACTCTTGGAGGAAATCTTTCAAGATGATTGTTGAGGTCTCAGACAAGGTTGTCAAAGTCTAGATTGGTGTTGTCTACTTCATCTGGTGTGAGCTCATCAAAATCTCTGATTGGTGTTTCTAATGGTGGGGGATTTTGTACAGTGCTGGCTTCTGCAGTATCAGATCCTTCTGATGCTGAGTAGTGTTCGATTCTAGAGGTGATTACTTCTCTTCCTGTCCAAATGCTTTGTAGTGCTGGGATTTCTTCCCCTATGGTAACTGAAATTGGTACTGTATCAAAGGTTGCAGTGGTACTGGTCTCCAGGTTGAAGGTTGGGTCCTGTGAGCTGAAAAGTCATAATAATTCCTTTGAGAATATTTCCCAGTTGAGCCCCCAAATGTAACATGCCTGGCTCAATAGAGGCAAATTACAAGTTTGGGTGGCTGTGTAGATTGGCTTGAGCCCCCAGTTGCTTTGTCAAAAGCAACAAAATGTTCAGGTTTTATAGGTCTGGTACTGGTGTTGGTGTTTAGTGGTATAATATTCAATAGCTGGAGACTTTCTGTATGTGATTTCCTAATTTGGCAGCATTCTTGGGTGTAGATGATTTTGTATCACTCAGTGATCTGTCTGTGACTTGGGCAATCTTGTGTATGGTGAATTTGGCAGATTTCCTTAAAAGAGCAGGCTCTCTGAGAACTGGCGATCAGTTATTCCTTAAAGAGTATGGGTTCTGGATGTGGATTGCTGGTATGATGGAGATCAGGTTTCTTATTCAGGTGAGCAGACTGAAAGTGGCAGCTTTCTCAGATGTGGTCTTTGAACAATATGGCTAAGCAGGCGATGCAGTAAAATGATGTGGATTGAATGAGGTGGATTGGCAGGATGTAGTGGATCAGCGGACTTAATGTTGAATGATGCAGATGAATGATGCAGATCAGCAGAGTACAGCAGATTGGCAGATAGGAACATGGACTTGAATGTGGATTACTTGAAAATGGCAGACTTCCTAAATGGCAGACTGAAACTGGTGGACTTCTGGCTTATCTGGCAAGCGAACCAAAAATGGCAGACTTCTTTATATCAGAAAGTGGACCAGAGTGGAAATGAAGGACCAATGCTCACAATCTCCTTTTTAACAGTGGCTCATTGGCAGGTTTTATCTCCTAAGTGTTGCAATCCAATTCCTTTAGGACCAAGGGGCTTTTGGCAGGTATTTCTCCTAAGTGTGTTTGGCAGGCAGACTTATCTTTTCAATGGTGCTTGCATCTCTCTCTGGTAACATTCACGTTACACAAATTCCACACACTTTTTTTGACACACTTTTCATCGTTTTTTGGAGAAGACTCTTAAGGCGATGGCGACCAAGCAAGGTACTGGCAAGCGTACTGGTGTGGGGGATGAGCGGGCCTTCAAATGGCAGCACAGCAAGGGAGGGATAGGGCTGGGGATGGG
>RQIL01001266.1:0-13735 GCA_003951145.1 Jimgerdemannia lactiflua
ATAAGAAATACATCTAAAAATAGATGTATAGACTTCTATAAATACTTTAACTCTGAAGAATATAAATAATTCTTAGACCCAGACTTTATCTAAGAAAGGATAATTAAAGAACTCAGACTTTAAAAGAATTAAAGTCCATAATTGGCCAAATTGATATAAGTCATCTAAAAAGAGACTAAGTCAATTAAAAGTATAACAGACAGTACTTAGGTATTAAGACAGTCACTTTCTCAAGTTAAGAAACTTCTGACCAGATCTCTTAGATTGATAATATCATTAGTATTTATTAATTTAAAGAGCTTTCTTATTACAGATATAGACTTAAGGAGACAGATATTCTCTTTGAGAATAAGTATTCTCTAATATTTTCTTTTTTGGCCATCTGGGTTATTTATATAAGTTATAGCATATATTGATAACTATATATATGAGATAACTATACTACATACATATTGTAATAGTAGAACTAAATTTGGAAGAAGAAATAAGGAATAGACATTTGATCATAACTAGTCCTAAATTAGTATAGCCATATAGTCAATAGTCTCTGATCTTGACATTTTCTAAATATTTTGAAATGTTCAAGATTAAGAGTCCCAATATATGTAGTATAGTATTTTGACATTTTCTAAATGACTCATAACTTAGCCATATAGCTTAGTAGCCACCTCATAGCTAGCAAAACTGTATAAATAACCCAATATCTTTAAGTGAATAAACCTCAGATCAAAAGTGTTAGGATAAAGAATAAGTATACCAATAAAGAATCTTTGAGATTACCTCTTTGACACATTTGGCCTCAAGGAACTACTGACTCTGAGAGTTAAGAAGACAAGAACTCAAGATAAAGAAATCTGACATACTTACCAAGTTTAGCATCTGCTACATTACAACTTGGTGCCCATTGGCCAGTGATTCAAGATGAATCTCTCACTTTTAAGCTAAACAACAAATAACTGCTATAAGAACCCACACAATACTATCTAACAGAATGGATATGAGACCACCTGTATTCTATGGATATACCTTCAATAAATCAATCATTATCTTCATTAATGGTTTTGAGCAATATGCTGCTGTCAGGACTCTAACTGCAACACAGCAAGTAGCTCTACTCTCTGTAAGCCTTTGAGGCTCAGTAAGAACTACTTTCACTATAGCCAATCATGCAGAAGCTAATGACCCAGTAGTACTGTTAGCTATGAAGACTTGGCTTCAAAACATCTACTATACTGATGAAATCAAACAAGCTCTCAAGGACCAATTGAACACTATCTATCAAGGAATGACCAAAGATCCAAATACATTCTATACAAGAATCCAGCATCAAATAGTTATTGCTGACTACCCTGATGCAGTTCAAGACCAGGTGGCTGAAAATCCCTTCATAAAAGATATCTACTAAGAAATTGTCTTAGCCATCTGATCCACTTCAATGGTACTGGACCTGATATAGAAAGTCATCTATGCTCAAAGATACTGGACTACCAGGCACCCATAAGGCCATATAATGGAAAGAGTAACTGGAGTGAAAATCAAACCAAGGAATACCCACATAGTCCCAACTGCTATAGTTAATAGGAATACTCAATAACAATAACTACAATCTCAAGAACCAAGAAAGGCTGATCTAATGGAGGAACTGGTCAAACAGTTTACAGAAATGACTGCATATCTGAGTAATATAGTCAAGGAGTTCAAGAAGCAGCCAGTACAGAAGTTTGCTGCCATGAATAAAAGATGATTGATAACATGCTACAAATGTAAAAAAGAAGGCCATTACACCTCAGATTATAGTAGAAACCAAGTGTAAGGCTTGACCAAGCAATGTAGCTAGGAACTGAGAACAAGCAAACACTATCACCTTCAAGGAGATTGAAGAATCAGAAGAAGAACAGGAGGAATGGGAAGCCTATCCTACCACCTTAAGCAAGAAGAACACTCAAGTTACTCCTTACAAGAAGCCTGTAGGCAGACCTCCAAAGAAGACCTAAGTACAGACAAAGTAGCCAGAAGTGGTCATTGAAAAGAAGACTCAACAAAGTGAGCTAACCAAGATATAGAGCTAGAACAAGATACCAAGCTTGAATAAGCATAGAAGATATTATCTAGAACACCACTCCATCAAGTAAAGAAAAGAAGGAGCAGAAGTTGTGCAAGACCAAGACTTTCAAATATGATATCTTCAAGGACCTCAAAGACCAAAAAGTCAATGCAACCTTTGGCCAACTGGCAGAAATCCCAACTTTCAGACAACAAATAAGAATAGAAATCTTGGATATAGAAAAGAATCAAGGTTGGAGAATCATCAAAGCCAACAATGCTCAAGAAGACTCAAGTGAAGAGAGTGAAGACAATTGAAAAACATCATCTTATACCACCTGTCAGATTAAAGACCGAGTCTTTGAGGCCATCATTGATATAAGAGCTGGAGGATGTCTTATTACCAAGAAGGCAGTAGACCACCTGGGTTGGGAAATAGAAGAAGCAACCAAACTGATATTTATAACAGCTGATGGAACATGAGTAACATCTCTAGAAAAGATTTGAGATGTGCCAATCAAGTTTGGAGAAGCCACTATCCCAGTAGATATCATCATCACTAATGCAACCAACTATAATATTCTCATTGGCAATCAATGGCCTCACAAAGCTAAGACAATGATTGATCTCAGTGCTCAGAAGATAAAGATCATTTATTGGGGCAGAAAGATCAGAATTTTCATTAATGTCCACAAAGAAGTCTGCCCTAAGATGGAAGAAGAATAAGAAGAAAAGATCTATATAGTCACTACAAGGAAAGGAAAAAAGCAGTTGATGGAAGAAGAATAGTATATGAAAATTGCAAATGGATATATACTATAAGGAGTATATCCCTACAGTGAAAGAATATACTGTGCCCAGCATCTGAATTGCTGCTACTCCTATATCATTAAGGTAAAGGAGATCACCAGCAAGACAAAGAAGAATCAGAAGGAAATAGAAGATGGACCACTAGAACTTCTAGATAACAGTGATGATGAAAATAAGGATATCATAGTCAAAATCCAGAGGATCTACCCAGATATAGTCATACCATAGTATAAATCAGAGAATATAGCTAGAATAGATCTATCCACTATCTCACACACCATACTCAAACCACAGGCCACAACTATTCTTGGGACAGGAATCAAAGTAACCAATCCACAAAATCATATCAGGATTCTCAAGACAAGAAGTAGTTTGGTGAAAAGTGAAATATCCATAGAAGGAGAAGTTATTGATTCAGATTACACAGGAGAAATCCTCCTTCTTAACAGGAACCATAACCCAACAATTCCATTCAAGTAAGGAAGAAGAATTGATTGGCACAAATACTCATCCTACCTGTCCTTAATCCAAGAATTAAGGAGGTGATGAACAGTAGACAAATAAAATGAGAAAGGGCTGAATTTAGCTCTATAGGAAGAGAAATCCTTACAGTAACTAGGATTACTGAATTGAAGCACAAGAAGGAAGAAAATCAAGACAAACATACCTATATTATTGAAAGAATATTCCCACTCAAAAAGGAATTATAAGACCTCTTGCATATATTCAAAGATGTACTAGCCATAGACTTTAAGAACATCAAGACCAAAAAGATCAAAAAGCTCTTATTAGTACTCTCAATAAATCAAATTGAATTGAATTGGACCTAAATTCAATTTGATTCGAAAACTTTGAATCAAATTGAGGCCAATTCAATTTGAATCAATTTGAATTGAGGTCCAATTCAATTTGAAGTCCGATTTGAACTCAATTTTTAGAAATTGAATAACTTGATGAATACACATCCAAATTCAATAATCTTTAGCTTGTTAGTTTCCTCTTATATAGGAGAATCTAATAAACTAAAGGTCATTAAATTTGGACGTATATTCGTCGAGTTATTACATTTCTAAAATAGGTTTCAAATCAGACCTCAATTCAATTCGAATTCAATTCAATTCGAACTCAATTCGAATTGAAAAATCCCCAATTTGATTCGATTTGAATGACCCTTAATTTGATTCGATTCGAATTGATTTGATTTGTTTAGGAGCACTAGCCCTTATACTATTACAATGTCAATATCAGAAGTGTAAAGCCAATCTATCAAAAGACCCATCCTATTCCACCAGCTTATAGAGAATGGCTCAAGATGAAAATCAAAAAGATGGAGGAATCTGGGGTCATCAAGGAAGCCAGCATTCCTTGGTTATCACCTATAGTCCTTGCACTAAAGAAAGGAAGCCAACAAGGAGAATTTGCACCCAGACTCTGCACAGACTACTAAAGACTTAATGAGGTTACTGAAAAAGACAGACAACCACTGCCCAATATTGGTAACATTCTCATCATGTTGGGAAATGAGATACAATTCTACACTACTCTTGATCTGTTTTCTAGATTCTACCAAATCAGCCTTACACTCGATGGAACCTACATCTATCTTTGTATGCCCTTTTTTTTTTTCTCTATAGGCCATAGCCTCATTTATTACCAAAACAACTGTCTATATATATCATTTGTCCTCATACCACAACAGTAGCCCCAGTTCTCTCCTTGCTACCCCACCCCTACACTCACTCTCTCTCCCACTCTCACTCTTTCAAAAACTATCTCATTGCTGATCACCTGAACTTGACTCTCACTCTTGCTACATATGACCTCCACTAGCTTTCTATGGCACCCCTCCCCAGGGCCCCATCCCCTCTGCCAACCTGTCAGTATATTCTTCATCAACCATCACTATCTTGCCATCTTTTCTCTCAGAGTCAGCTTTCTCCCTTCCTTAAAAACTGCTAGCCAGTGTCCTACCATTCCTACTCATACTGCAATAACCCATCCCAGTGTGAGCCACTCATTACCAACCATACCAAGCACTCTTACCCATAGTATATCCCACTTCTCCTGCTCATGCTCTCTAGTTACACTACCTAGACACTGCCCTATCTCTCACCAAAAATCTGCTAATACCTCACACTCCCCTAGCCAATGCTTGGGGGTCTGCACCACTCCTCCAACCTACCCAACCCCCAGGCACTCCTCATATTCAAAGTCTCCTCCTGCCACTAAATGTCCAGTCCTATAGTTCAGTATTACATTTCGCCTCATCACCCTCCACCATACCACCCAGAGCTTTGGAGGGATCCACTTCTTCACCTCTGCCCCCCAAGTCCATATTCCTGACCAATCCCACTCCTCACCGATCCTGACTCCCTGCCACCCTACTGGCCAGAGATCCAGGCCAAAGTCTTGTTGACTCTCCATCCCTTCTCCAAGGTAGAAATCAATTACCAGAGTCCCTCCTAGCAACAACTTGTGCCACTGCCACATCTCCAGATCCCAGTATTCCTCCACTTCATTCCCCTCCCATCAAAGTCCAATCTGATGTCCTCCTTCAATCACTCTCCACCAGAATGCTTGATACCTAAGCTTCCTACTACCTCCACATCTGACCACCTCCAATAAGTCTCCAGATGACCCCCTGGGGGCATATCTTGCTTCCTACACCTTTTATATCAGGGGAACCCAACCCCCCCCTCTCAGCACCACTGCTCTTTGGAGCCACCAACCCCTCAGGCAATAGAGCTTCTGAAAAAAGTCCACCAGTCCAAGGCCACCATACTTCACCAGTAGGGCAAAGATCTTCCAGCTAATCTGACTGCACCTCCCAACCCAGATCCAATCCTTCACCAGCTTAAGCAATCTCTTCACCACCCACACTGGAAAGTCCAAATAGTATGCCAGGTACCATAGCTTCGGCATCCAGTAGACATTCAGAATCATCACCCATCCTGCCAGGGAGATATGATACCCCCCCCAGCTTTTTAGCAAATCCCCCCAAGCTCGCACCTTCCCCTCTCACCATGCTTTTGGCAGCACCAATCCATATACTGAGAGAAAGATACCTAAGGACTATCTCTCCTGTCGGTACCACAGTTCTAATAATGTCACCACTAATTACACCATTTCCAAGCACTATTGTCTCACACTTGTGCCAATTCAACTTCTGGCCTGAGCATCTTTCATACTAGCCAACTGTCTCCTTGAGCTCCCCCATATCTTGGACAGAGCCCAGACCAACCACCATGTCATCTGCAAAGGCACCAACCTTCCATATTACCTATAACACCATCAATCCTCCAATCTGCCTCCTAATTCTATCCAGAAGTGGTTCCAGTGACAAAGCATACAGAATGGGGGACAGAGGGTCCCCTTGCAGCACTACTCTCCCCAGTGAAAATAGAACTCCTTATTGGCCATTCACCATTATGGCTGTCTTGCTTTCCTCCAGCATCTGCACAATGGCCCTCCCCAGTCTCTCTGGAATTCCAATTCTAGCCAATACCTTCTCTAACCATACATGTCACACCCTGTCATATGCCTTCTCTTGATCCAAGAAGACTAGCCTTCTATCCACCTCTGCAACTCTTGTCTCTTCAATGATTCTATGCACCCATATCATGCTATCTCTGATCAGTTTTCTACCAACAAAGCCACACTGTTCCTTTCCTAGAACTTGCTGTGCCAATGCCTGTAAACATGCCACCAGTATCTTTGTTATTAGCTTTCTATCTATATCCAGCAATATGATAGGTTGCCAGTTCTTCCAGTCCTCTCTCAGCCTCTTATCCTTATAAAGGAGCACCACTAACCCTAGCTCCTATCCCCCTAGCCAATTTCCTGAGTTGATTACAGCTCCACACATCTCCTTCAACTCACCAAGCACTCCTTCAATGTCCACCATTTTCTTCCAGAAATTCCATAGCAGCCTGTCCTCCCCTGGTACTGTTCCATTCTTTGTAGCTGACAGCACTCTCAAAATTTCATCCTCCTGGATGGGGTGAGTCAGATCCCCTAGCCCCTTGGCTGTCAGTGGAGTCCACTCCTTCAATAACCCCTCTATCATCCTTCCATCTTCCCCTCCCTCCTCCTCACTTCACAGGTCACCCCATCTTCCTGGAGTGAGCCCAGAATACCATGCACCCCTGTCACTATTTCACCATCTTCTCTTATAATTCCTTCCCACCTCTGCCATACCTTGTGTGCTCTTAAAAGCCTGGTAAGATACTGTGTGAGCCTTTCTCCTTCCTCTAGCCCCTGCCATCACAATCGTGCTACCATCTCTTGAACCTATAGCTCCTCTTCCTTCCTTAAGGTATCTTCAGCTCTTCAATTTCTATCTTTACTCTCTCTACTCTCTACTCTTCACCCTCCTCCTCAGCCCCTCCATGGCCACCAGCAGACACCAACAGGAGACCCTCCAGTTGGCATAAGATTTCCATCATCCACTTCCTTCAAAGTCTTCTCTTTGCTCTCCCCACCCCCTCCCAGAAAACCTGTACAGTGGCCTTCAACCTCAGCCACCTATCCTCTGCACCCAAGCCCTCTTTCCTCCAATACACAATATTATCTACCACCTTTACTCTCCATTGTTCCCACACCTCTTTATCTTTCAACAAAGCACAGTTAAGTCACCAATGTCCAGGCTCATCCCCACTCCCCCCAAATGTTCCCTGCCCTGCCACCCCCTAGTGATCAGACCAGAGGCACCACATCACCTCCGACTCCCTCCAGATATCTATCCCCCAACAGTTAGCTGTAAGAATCCAGTCAATCTGTATTCCAATCCATGCACCCAGTGGGTAAAGGCTGCCCAATTCTCCAACTTCTGCTGCCCTACATCTCCTAAGACACTCAGTCTCTCCATCTCCTCCCATCTATCCAGCCCCCTACTTCTACCTGTCCCAGCTAGTCCATCATCAGAACGATCCACAGTAGCATTCCTAATCATATTAAAGTCTCCTTCAAGTATGTCAACACCTGCCTCCACCAAAGTTCTACTGTCCAGCAACCCCTCTATCCAAGTTACTCTCACTCCTCTTTCTGCTGGACAGTAGCAAGAGTCCACCACTACTGGCTCCCACCCTGGCCTCACCCATACCCCCCACAGTAAGCAATCCCCCCAGCCCCAAATGTCTCTCAGTTCCCCTTTGCCTTTTCTTATCAGAATCCCCACCTTTCCTCACCATTCGGCTACCCCTCTCCATTCTTTTGACCAGTTTACCTTGTCCACCTATCATCATATCTCACATTCTGAAGTAGAAAAACATCTGCTTCCAAATCCATAAGCTATGCAAAAATGTTTCGACATCTCTCTGATCCCCTCAGTCCATTGATATTGAGTAAAAAAACATTGGTTGTACTATTCATATTGAGAAATGTTTGAGTTGTGGGTCCATTCTAGATCTCTATATCCTGATCCATTCTAGACAAGTCCAGCTCCCTCTCAGCTTCCAGCTCTACTTCTTCCTTCTCCTTTACCTCCAGCATTACCAGAATCTCCTGAATATCCTCTGTGTCCTTCTCTTCCATCATTGAATGATAATCTGCACATGCCTCCTCCCACATTCCTGCTACATTCCAAGGATTCTACCCCTTGATCACTATCTGATATACTGCTCCTTTCATCTCCCCTTCTCTAGTAGCATTCACCTCATATCTCTCATCCTCTAGCAGCATTGCCAAGTGCATTGTTGTCAGCTTTCCCACAATACCAACCCTGTATAGGATATCACTCCAATCCTTCTCACTCAGCAGCCAAAAGTCAATATCACCCAGCTCCTCATCTGTCAGTTCCATCACCAATCTATGCAGCCAAGGCCCCTCACTCACATGCTCACCCCCTGGAGTCATCACCCTCTTCCCTACCATCTGTACTCCATCCAGGCTAGCACTGGCCTCTTCATCCCACTCCTCATCTGATGCATCTACCAAACTCTCTCCAGACACCCCAACTACCTGGCCCCCCAAAGTCAATTCCAGGACTCCAAATCAGACATTCTTCGCACCCCTCATCACCACATCCTTCATCTCAGCCCCTCCACCTCTGGTGGCATCCTCTGGTCTCTTATTCTCCTTATTCCTATCAGTATCACTCTCTGGCCTCCAGTCATCAAAGGAAATCTCCTCCTCCACACCTGCCCCACTCCACTGGAGGGCATGCTCAGAGTGTATAGAACCCCCATACCTCTTCTGCTTGCCACTTTCCCCCATGGTTGCCCCAGTCCCTTCCTTTTTAGCACCTGCCCCAAGCCTAGTAAGGAGCTCCTGCTGCTGCTTCTTTCCCTGAGCCCTTTTCCATATTGTCTTGTCTACTTGGATTTTCTTCCCATTAATATCCACTATCATTGTAGCCTTTTCAAAGGCTTGCCATGCTTTCTCCCTCTGCTCCACAGCTCCCTCCAACTCCCAAAGTGCCATCATCAAGTCCTTCTCCTCTTCCTTGGAACCCTTGATTCTTGAAACCTTGCACTCAAAGGGCTCTCACTTTAGTACTCTGGGCCAATCGCCTCCTTTCTCTGTCACTTCCTTCTTAGCTACTCTTAGCTGCACCTCCACATCTCTAGTATAGAATGATGTCTCTTCCCACATCTGAAATCCAATATCCACAACCTTGCCATACTCTTGCATTACTCTTCCAACTCTTTCCTTCATCTCTTCCATTGATACTGTTAGAACCCCCTTGACCACCAGATGCACCACTCTCGGGTCTCAATGCAGGCACCTCATCATTGGGACAGCAACCTCTCCCACTTGTACCCCTTTGGCCACCACT
The DNA here is from genome assembly GCA_003951145.1 of Jimgerdemannia lactiflua. NCBI lineage: Eukaryota > Fungi > Mucoromycota > Endogonomycetes > Endogonales > Endogonaceae > Jimgerdemannia > Jimgerdemannia lactiflua. The sequence goes on from RQIL01001266.1 coordinate 9,629, forward strand.
ACCAACACATGCTCCTCCTTGACAAATCCAACTTTCATCCCTTCCAGTCCTTTCAAAAACTTCACCAAGGCCACCTCACTCAGTTGCCTGCCCAGAAGTATCAGCACCACTCTAGCTATCACTGCTAGCCCCCAGAAGCTCAGTATGACTGCAAATTCTGAAATGGATTTCTTGAGTAATGGTGCCACTACCAGCCCCATCACACCATCAGCCAGGTCACCCTTCTGTGTCACTGATGATCCCTCAGCTGCCCCCTTGGTCCATCAGCAGTCACAATTTTTTTTTTTCCAGATCTCCAGGCTCACTGCTATCAGCAGTCACACCACTCCTGCTAGCCCCCTCTCCACTAGTCTTCTGCCCTCCAATGCCTGGCCTAGCACTTCCACTCCCACTAAGCTTCTTTTTTGCCCCACCAACTTACTACCATCCATCCCTGTTACTCCCTTCAGCCCCACTCTTTACAGCTGCTGCGAAGCTCACTGGTCCCTCACTTCTTTCCTCTCCTCCAGCTCCTTGACTGCTATCCACCCCACTACCAACAGTCGCCTTCCCAAAAGACCCCATCCTCAGCCCATACCCTTCCTTTCCTTGCTGCCACTTAAATGCTACACCAGGTCTTGGCTCAGTACACTAACTGGGAGGTTGAATCACTATCATTTTGCTAGTTGCTTTTTCGAATAAACTGAACCAAAAGTGTGTGTAAAAGTATGTGTATCATGAATGGTAGTGGAAGAAGGTACCATCTTTGTATGCTTTTTGAAATATGCAATACACCAGTAAGTTTTCAGTAAATGATGATTAGCATCTTCAGAGATATTATGGAAAGATAGATGATGGTGTATGTAGATGATGTAATTATCTTCAGTAGAATGGCCAAGGAATACTTAGAACATATCAAGGAAATTCTCAGATGACTTCACCAGTATGGTTTCTATATTAAGCCCAAGAAATGCAAATTTGAAGAAGAAGAAATCACTTATCTTGGACACATCATCAATCATGATGGAATATACACAGACTCTATCAAGATCAAGGCAGTAGCAGCATATCTGGTACCCACTAGCATTACTAAAGCCCAAGCCTTCATGGGTAGCATCCTACTATAGAAGGTTTATCTATAGATTCTCTTATATTGCCAGCTCTATCTATGATCTATTCAGAAAAGAGATCAAGTTCCAGTAGACCCAATAGTAGCAACAAGTTTTTAATGAACTCAAGACTAGTTTAACCCAGGCCCCAATTTTGAGAAGACCTGACTAGATCCAGGAGTTCATCCTGCAGACAGATGTCAGTGCAATGGAACTTAGAGCTATCCTAATACAAAAGAAAAATAGTACTGAATATGTGATAGCCTACCTCAGTTAAGATACTCATAGAGCCAAGCAGTCCTATAAGTCATATAAGCTGGAATGCCTTGTAGTCATCTGGGCTATAGAGAAGTTTCACTACTACCTAGCTGGAAGACACTTCACTATCCAGATGGATCACTCAGGACTTACCTGATTGCTCACCACCAGCAAGCCAAATTGAATCTATGCCTGATGGATCATAAAGCTATAAGCATATAATGCCACAATTATACACCACTCTGGAAGAACCAATGCTAATACTGATGTCCTCTCATAGATACCCTAAAGGACACAACCTCTACCAAATCATTTTAAATAGGGAGCTGTACTATGGAATAATCAGCTATCTGGGGTGGCAAAAGATGCCCCCATATCTGGAAGAATAGACAAAAATAATTATTAATCAGACCTGGAAATAATTCAAAACTGATAGAGAAATACTCAAGAAAGGATAGTAATTAGTCATCCCCAAGCACCAGAAGAATCAGGTGATGAAGAAAGTATATGAGCAAGACCACATAAGAGGAACAAATATATATGATAAAGCAAAAAGAACCATGTGGTGGCCAGAAATGAAAGAAGATATCAGGCAATTTGTCAGAAACTATAACAAATATCAGAAGCAGAAGTAAGACTAATAGAATTAAGCCCCTGGATCAGCAGACATTGAGTCAATATCATTTGCCTACATTGCAATAGATGTAATTGGTCCCCTATCCTTGATATTAACAGGCAACCAATGTCATTATAGTTGTAGACCTCTTTACAAAATGGGTAGAGACTGGGTCCCTCAAGGAAGCCAATGCACAATCAATTACCGATTTCTTATACAGAGAAATCATCTGTCAATTCAAGACCCCAAAGCAAGTTACCACAGATAGAGGAACAGAATTTGTCAACCAGTTCTATGAAATTCTCTACAAGAAGTACAAGATCCAATATATCAAAACTACCACCTATCACCTACAAGGAAATGAACAAGCAGAAAGAACCAATAAGACCTTTAAGAATATTATTACTAATATCTATAATGAATATGGAAACTGGGACTACTATCTTCCAATAGCATTATCCACTCTATAGGATATATGATCACAAAGTATCCATTTCATACCACAAGAAATGCTATTTGGTGAAGAAAGTTCTAGTGGAAGTTTGTTAGTGAGTAATGATGCAATCTGGAACTACATAGATATGGAGATATAGAGATTATATCAAATTAGGAAAAGGGCTGAGGATTACATAACCAAAGCACAGGTACTGCAATGGAATAATGTGGAAAAGACCCACAAGTCTCTGGAGATTATCAAGATAGGAGATGAAGTTCTGGTATATCAGAATATGGTGGAAGCTTCTTGGTCATGAAAAATAGAGCCCAAGTGAGAGAGACCTTATCTGGTACAAGATATAAAAGAAATCACTTTCTGGCTATAAAAGCCCTTAGGCACAATAATCCCCACTACCATCTATCAAAACTGACTCAAGAAATACTATGGCCAATAACTGAAGCACTGCAATAGTACTCAAGATTACTAGTACTGTCCAAAGAGTCATTGAGAGACAATAGTACACCACAGAACTTTTAACTATAGAGGAATATTATGACTAGTGCTCCCAATAAATCAAATTGAATTGAATTGGACCTAAATTTGATTTGATTTGAATCAATTCAAATTGAGGTCCAATTCGATTTGAAGTCTGATTTGAACTCTATTTTTAGAAATCAAATAACTTGACAAATACACATCTAAATTCAATGATCTTTAACAAGCTAAAGATCATTAAATTTGGATGTATATTCATCAAGTTATTATATTTCTAAAATAGGTTTGAATCAGACCTCAATTTGATTTGAATTCAATTTGATTCAATTCGAATGACCCTCAATTTGATTCGATTTGAATTGATTCAATTCATTTGAGAGCACTAGTTATGATAGTATTCAAAGTATTATGCAGACTCATCTCTCTCAGATTTCACACTTTAAGGCCTATCATCATTGAACAGAATTCCAAGAGTACTTTAGCTTAGATAAATACTCAACCAAAACTCAGAGATGACTAAAGAAAATTGGAATGCAGAGTATCAGCTCTCCTACTCTCAGATCACTATTGCCAAGAGGATTTACAAGCTATTTTGAGATAATGAACTAGTACTAGCTCATCTGTAAGGAGTAACCCCTATAGACTTTGAGCTAGTAAGGCAACACTATTGGGAAACAGTGATATAACAAATTGCACAGTACAAGACCATACAGATAGTTGAAGCCTGGAAGTTTGAATAGATATTTCAGAGAAAAACTATCTATTCAGGAGAAAGTTGTGACAGTAAAATCAAATTTGGAAGAAGGAATAAGAGATAGACATTTAATTACAACCAGTCCTAAATTAGTATAGCTATATAGTTAACAGTCCCCAATCTTGATATTTTCTAAATATTTTGAAATGTTCAAGATCAAGAGTTCTAATATAGTATAGTATTTTGACTTTATCAAAATATTTTGACATTTTCTAAATAATATAGCTAGCAAAACTGTATAAATAACCTAGTATCTTCAAGTAAATAAACCTCAGATTGAAAGTGTTAGGATAAAGAACAAGTATACTGATAAAGGACCTTCAGGATTACCTCTTTGATACATTTGGCCTCAAGAAACTACTGACTCTGAGAGTCAAGAAGATAAGAACTCAAGATAAAGAAATCTGACCTACTTGCTAAGTTTAGCATCTACTATATAACAATATATTAGTTATATATA
>RQIL01001277.1:0-13733 GCA_003951145.1 Jimgerdemannia lactiflua
ATAAGTCATAATGAGTGGATTTAAATCAACTTATTAAATTTAACTTCAAATTAATTTCTATTATTTCATTATAATTTAAATGAGAGATTGAGTTAATTAATTGATTTAAATCCACTCATTAGAAGTACTAGATAAGTTTAAAGAGAAGTCTATCAGTTTAAAAAATCTGTCTCACAAAGTCAGTCTAGTATAAGACAAACCTTTACAGTGATCTATTGTACAAAAAAAGCAGTCTTTATTAGCTGAAGTCTAAGAAAGTCCATGTTTTTGGTCTGCTTACCAGAATAAGTCTAAAAATCTACATCATTTTATATTTTGCCCACCAATCTGCCATATACTGCCAATCTGCATCATTTGAGAGACTGCATTATTCAAATAATCTGCATTATCTAAGAAATCAGTGTTGAGATTACAGGTTACAACTCGATATGGCGCACTTGATATAGATAATTTGTGGCACAGTGGCATTGGAGTGACATCATCAATAATCACGTAAAAGCATGTCACATTGGGTGATCAATAAAACATTGCTCTTTTCTCTTCATTCTTCCTATTCCTCCTAAGTTCACAACAAAGATTATGAGCCCCGGTTAGTGGATAATACACACCTCTTTAGTATACACTATACTACAACATACAAAGGTGTCAAACCCAGGAAGCCCAAGCTCAAGTACTGCAGTGCTAAGCCCAGCAAGTAACACAAGCAGAATGGGTACCGGCGTGGGTACCACAGTCCCTCTGGTGGTAGCTATGATGACAAGAAGGACGATTCCTGTCTTTGACAGTAAGGATTACACCATATGGGCATACCATATGAGGAACCTCTTGGAGGAATGTGGTCTAGAGAACTATTGGAAGCCATAGGCACAAATAATGAGATACAACCCAGCGAAGGATCGCAAGGTGTTGAGGGAGATCATGTTCACTCTATCAAATGAGTAAATGAAACTTGTTATGAATGTTACGATGGCAAATGAAGCCTGGGAGACTCTATGCGATCACCATCAACAAGCATCCGCATCTAACAGATTCCACCTGAAGGGACAATTATTTACTCTATGGATGAAGCCCAAGGAGAGCATTCAAGAATATGCCAACTGTGTCAACGATCTGACGAATCAGGTGAACTCACTTTCTATGCTGGCGGACCTCATCAGGAAGGAAGACAAGGTCCTGGCTCTTATACGAGGCCTCCCAGACACGTATAACGTGGTCATATCTACTATGTGGGAATCTGATAAGCTTTCGGACTACAAGCACATCGTCACGAGCCTATTAAACGATGAATCGAGGTAGAACAATAGCGCAAATGAAGAATACGATGAGAAAGCATTTTACGGCATGTGTGGTCGAGGCAAAGGAAAGCCAAGTAAAGGACAAGGTCAATGAGACAGTCAATGCACCAAGTTTAGCGGTAAGTGCTTCCACTGTGATAAGCCCAGACATCGCGTCCAAGACTGCAATCTAAAGAAGAAAGAAAAGGGAGACCAACGTGGTCAGGCAAATGTCGTGGACACCAACAATCAGAGCGGCGACGGGATGTTTTTCATGGAGGCGGAGAGCTGCCAACATGCAAATGTAAGCACGAGCACTAATGTGTGCAGTGAAGAAGTTTGGCTCATGGATTCCGGCACAACACAACATATGACGGCACACCGCAAATGGTTCTCTACGTATGAGAAGTTCAAGCATCCCATACCCATCAAACTAGGTGATAATAATGTGATCTATGCTCAGGGCAAAGGAAATGTCAGAATACACTTGCACAGAAAAGTCAAAGAATCCTCAGACACCTTTGCGGACGTACTATATACTCCAGATATAGGCAAAAATCTCTTCTCGATAGGATGAATAATGGCCCGAGAAGATAAAGGAGTAAACATATGCCCAAATGGAGTAATGGTAATCGATCTAAAGAACAATAAGGAATTAATGTATGTGTTGAAAAGAGGAAATCTTTATGCAATCGACAGCACGCCGAATGGTACATCAGCACACTCCGCAATGACAAACGATACCTGGCGTATATGGCATGAACAGTTAGGACACATCAGCCAGACAAGCTTAGAATGGATGATGAGGAATAGCTCAGTGAAAGGATTGCTGAACTATACATCTCCGAATTTCTTTTGTGATAACTGCGTAGCAAATAAGGCTTCTCGAAGGTCTTTTCAGGAATGGACGAAATGAGTGAGCGGCATACTCGATCTTATACATACAGACATCTGCGGTCCCATGTGTACATCATCACATTCCGGGAAGAAGTATTTCATTACTTTCATAGATGACTACACTTGTAAGGCTCATGTATACTTCCTCTCAGCAAAGAGTGAAGCATTCAAAAAATTCAAAGAATTCAAGGCAAGTGTGGAGAACAATACAAAACATCGGATAGGGATACTATGCTCGGATAATGGGACAGAATACGTAAATAAGTCCTTCAAACAATTCTTAAAAGAGCATGGAATACGATATACTAGAACAGCTCCCTATACTCCGCAACAAAACGGCATGGCGGAATGGTTCAATCGAACCATCATCGAGATGGCCCAAACGATGATGAATGCAGCTGGTTTGCTGCAATCCTTCTGGGCCGAAGCATTGAACATGGTAGTATATATACGCAATCGATGCATTTCTCAAGCCTTAAGTAAAGAAAGTGACATACAGTCTAAGGATGATAACCTTACACCTGAAGAACTGTGGAGCAGATCCAAGCCCGACATCTCACACTTACGGACATTCGGAAGTGAGGCTTATATATTGGATAAAGGTGGAAATAGAGGAAAATTCGAGCCTAAAGCGGATAAGCATATATTCCTTAGATACAATGGATCAGTGTATAGGTTGTGGAACATGTAAAAGCGTGGTATAGTCATCTCTCGTGACGTTCAGTTCAAAGAGAAAGTAAAGGAAATTTGTGTGGAAATTCCTATACCCGTAACCAATCCAACAGTGAGTGGAACTACACCAACGGTGAGTGGAACTACACTAATGGCGAGTGGAACTATGCCAACAGTGAGTGCGAAAACTACACCAACAATTCTGGCAACAATGGTACAACCTATGCCAATGAGATCAACGGCGCAAGTACCTATGAGACCCCCTGAATCGAGAATTATGGAGATTGCGGATGATAATGAAGAAGAAGACATTCCTCCGAAGGGCAAGAAAAAGTGCAAGTCTGGGATGGACAACAAAGTCCAAGCGGATCTGGGAAGTTACTGGGCCCACCCAAGTCATCTTGTTGCAAACAATATCACGTGAACTACACCTGCGAATGTGCTTGCATAGCAACCACCGGTGAGCCGGCACACTACGACGAAGCCATTCATTCGAGCGATAAAAAGGAGTGGAAAAGGGCTATGGACGAGGAGTATAATTCACTCATCGAGAATGACATGTGGGACTTGGTCCCTCTTCCAGTAAATCAGTAAGCCATAGGATCCCAATGGGTGTATAAAATCAAGTGTGATAACAATGGTGGCATAGAGCATTACAAGGCCCAATTTGTGGCAAAGGAGTATTCACAAGACTTTGGGGTTGACTATGACAAGACCTTTTCCCCAGTATTTAAGCTTACTTCGCTTAGAATACTTCTTGCAATTGGAGTCAAATATGACTATAAGATACATCAAATAGACGTTAAGACAGCCTTTCTAAATGGAGATGTGGATACCAAACTATATGTTCTTCAACCACAAGGATATGAACTCTATGACAATGAGAAGGAGTTAGTAAGCAGACTACACAAAGGCCTCTATGGCATAAAACAGGCAGCGAGGCTATGGAATTGAAAGATTGACGATTATCTCATAGAAGAGAATGGGTTCAAATGATGCAAAGCAGACCCATGCATATATACTCGTCATACATCCTCAGGAACAGTATACCTGGGAATTTGGGTCAATGATATCATTCTGGTCGGAATGACAAATAAGATTAACAAAGTAAAGGCAGTACTATGCAAGAAGTTCAAGATGACAGATTTGGGTGATGCGTCTTTCCTCTTGTGGATATCCATCATACGTGACAGGAGCGCGCATACTATACACCTAAGCCAAGAAGCCTACATTCAGACAATACTCGAGTGATTCGGCATGAGTGAGTGCAAGCCAGTCGGAACACCGATGAAGACGTCTGTGAGACTAAAGAAGTCTGATACACCTGATGAGAATGACAAAGACATTCCCTATCGATAAGCAGTAGGATCCCTTATGTATCTGATGCTCGGGACAAGACCCAACCTATTATATGCAATCAACAAAGTGGCACAATACACATCATGCTATAACAACTCGCATTGGATGGCAATCAAGTGCATATTCAGATACATTAAAGGTACAAAGAGTTATACGCTCAATTTGGGTGATAAAGGAGTTAAAAGATTAAGCGGGAGTACTGTTACTGTAAGCCTTTCCGGTGCGTGTGATGCTGATTGGGCTGGAGACTTGGATGACAGAAGGTCTATGACAGGATACTTCTATCTCGATGATGGTGGAGCCATTTCATGGCAAACTCATAAGCAATCATCAGTGGCAACGTCATCTATACAAGCAGAATATCAAGCATTGTCAATGGCGACGAAGGAGGCCATCTGGCTTCGTGAACTACTAAAGGATCTGGGATTCACTCAAGGATCTACGACTATATGACAGGACAACCAATCCATCATTGCTTTGGCAAAGAACCCTATACATCATACAAGGACCAAGCATATCGATATACAGTACCATTACATACGAGAGTGTATTGAAAACGAGGCTATACACCTGCTATACATCCCTATGGAGCAAATGGCGGCAGATTCGCTAACGAAGGCCCTTTCAAAGGCAAAGTTCGATTTTTGCATGCAAGGAATGGGTATAACGATGAGCAGCAAGCAAATGATGGTGAATGATGGGTAAAAATAAATATTATGGCGAAATGATGGGTAGAATGAGTGTTACGACAAATATTTGTGATGGAAACCTATAACATTGCTCAGGATTTCCATTTTTCACTACTTCTTTTACCTATTTTCATGCTTATAAGTGGGGAATTTCGACCTTTTTAGGTCATCTAGACAGCGTCCCATTGGTAATATTTTGTTTTGCTTAGCTTAGCTTGGCTTTATCTCATTGAGCGGGAGTGTTGAGATTATAGGTTATAACTCAATATGGCGCACTCGATATAGTAATTTGTGGTGCAGTGGCATTGGGGTGACATCATCAATAATCACATAAAAGCGCATAACATTGGGTGATCAATAAAACATCGCTCTTCTCTCTCCATCCTTCCTATTCCTCCTAAGTTCATAACAATCAGCCAACCAGAACCCACATGTATAAGAAAACCCAATTGCCTATTATACAAGTAACCTATATTCAGAACCTATATTCTTAAGAAAACTGATTACTCAAGTTATAGATAAAAAGCCTGCATCCTTAAGAAAACTGATCACTAAGTTATATAAAATTACCCAGTTACTCAAGAAGAAAATCCACTCACAGAAGACTAGATTAGAAAATCATACATAGAAATCTCCAGAAGTTGAATATTATATTACTAAATACCAGTATCAGTATCAGATCTATAAATCTGAAAATTTTGTTACTTTTTAACAAAATAACTGTAGGGCTCAAGCCAATCTACACAGCTACCCAATCTTGTAATTTACCTCTATTGAGCCAGACACATTATATTTGGGGGCTCAACTAGGAAGATTTTCAAAATCTAAGTGACTTTTCAGCTCATAGAACCCAATATTTAACCTGGAGACCAATACCACTGAAACCTTTGACACAGTACTAATTTCAGCTACTATAGGAGATGAAATACTAGCACTATAAAGCATTTGGACAGGAAGAGATATAATTATCTCCAGAATTAGATACCACTTATCATTAGAAGAATCTGAAGTTGCAGAAGCCAGTACTGTATGAAATCCACCATCAGTAGCCCAATCACCAAGTCTATAGCTTATAAATATATCAGGAGTACAAGAAAATATACCACCCAGAGATCTTGACAGATATATATCTAATTAAACAGATAAGGACTATGACAATCTTATCTAAGATCTCAATAATTATCTTGAAAGATTTCCTCCAAGAGTCTTCCCCAATCTACCCAGACTAGTAACTCCAATTCTAAGAGTTTTACCTACAAGACTTCTCAGAATAATACAGAGAAAAGCACTATCACTCAGATCCTCTGTACTCTTAAGCTTATATCTAACAGCTCAGAATCAGACTCAGAAATCGAAATAGAACCAGAAAACAGTAATGATGAAATGGGTGCAACATTACCCATATTTGTTGGATATCTAGAGAAAGATCTAAGAGAATTTACAGATACAATCAAAGAGATAGTAGCTCTGAGAGACTTGACAACCCAAAGATGAATTAATATCTTCAAGGTACAACTGAGAGAACCAGCCAAAGGTATTATTATCAAAACTGCAAATGATATCAATACAGATCTAGGAGATATCATGAAAAATGCAAACTCTGAAGAAGAACAATATGAGGCCATGTAATACTAGATTATCAAAAAGTATACAAGAAATAAAATCCATCACAAAGCTCAGGAAACCTTTATGAATGAAAATAAATCTTAGAGAATCTCCATGAGTATTCTTTATCAGAATCCAGAAGAGAATATATACTATCAGATTCAATGCTACCAATTAAGATATTATTGGCCCAATGATATTTATAAATAGAATCCCACTCAATATTACTCAGCATGTCTGAACCCTGGGAATTAGAAAGCCTAAAGAGCAAGTAGATACAGCCTAAGGATACTTTGATGTCAAGCAAGGAACCATCTGGACTGACAATAGGAAGGAAGACAAGAAGGACCTCTTGGTCAAGACTTTGTAAGAAATCCTTCAAGAAAAAACAAGGAGAGAAAAATCTACCAAAGAATAGAAGGACAAGAATGAGATTCAAGACCTCAATTTGAAAGTGAACAGACTGGTTGGGTAAATTGAAAAGCTCACCACATATGAAAATCAGAATTATTTGCCAAGGTATCCTTTATGTGAAAATTGGAATTTCCAGCTAAGCTATCCCCCATATGAAAATCAGGATTATGGGAGGAATTATATACCCTATGAGTACTGAAACTACCCACTAAGAGATAGAGCAGAAGTCCAATTCTATAAGTGTGGACAGTAAGAATACTATGCTTCCTAATGCAATAATCAAGGCAGCTTAAGGAATTCCAAACCACTAAATCAAAGGACACTCACAATGAAAGGACAGAGACTCACTCAGTAAAAGACTATAAGCAGAATGATAGTGATGAATATAGTGACCTAGACTTATACCCAATCTAGGGTGAATATAGAGAAACAGTCTATCTAGTAGAAATAAGAAAGAGAGCAGTAGGCCATCTCCAAGCAGTAGTAAAGCCACCCCAAAGAGCAAGTAGAAGAATTATTCAAGATAAAGATAAAGAAGAACAGGTTGATATATCTTTTTATTCTCTCTCACTCTTCACTTCTAGAGCTACTATCAATAAAGAAGATCTCTTAACAGAATCCACTAATGAGGATATAGAAGAAGAATCAGAATCAGAAACCAAGACTCCAAAGCTCAGGTAGAAATATATACATCCCAAAGACCATGCCCCAGAATATCTATAATGAAGTCTAGAAAAAGATCCAAGAAGTTAAGATAGAAGTCCCACTCTTATAGTTCCTACAACTAATATCTGCTGGAGTAAGGAACAAATTGCTGCAATCTACCAGATCCTATACAGAAAGAGTTTCCATCCCACAAGAAGAACCAGTAACCCCAGATGTATAAGCTGCTGAGAGACATATCATTATCTACCTGTCTGGAGAAATTGGAGGCCAGAAGGCAAAAATCCCCATTGATACAAAAGTAGCTATATATGTTATTACTAAGAAGTTCCCAGATAATATCTAATAGTCCATTGATGGACCCTCTTGTCTCAGCATTATAGTAGCAGATGGAGCCTGAACTCAGCCCCTGGGAGATGTCTGAAACATCACTATTACTCTTAGACACATTCAGTTTGCCATCCCTAAGGCAGTTGTGACTGAAGCTATCACTCATAACATGATCCTTGGCACCAATTGGATAAAGGAGATGAATGCAGATGTCAACATTGATCAACAAGTGCTCAAGTTTGACTATAGAGAAAAGAAGTACTGAGTCAAGGTCACTAGCTTTGAGCTATCAAAGAAAAAGAAGTAGGTAATCATTTGGGAAGAATATGCCAACAATGAAGAGTCAATCACAGAGAAAGAAGAGGAGGATTCCAAAAATGACAATGACCCCAGACTGAGGCCCTGAATCAAAATGATGGAAGACAGACCAGAAGATAATATATAAGTATATGACACTATCTCTATCCCAATTGGAGCCATTGCTGATAAAGCTAAATGATGTACCAAATGCCTCCAAAGACAAAAATGTGAAGAATACTCATCCAGACATATTGGAATTCGAAATAGCCCTGACACTACATGCTCTGAATGTGGGAGAAGGAAGAAGAGATACCTTCACAACACTCAGCCAAAAAATCATACATAAGGCATATTTAATTCTGAAATAAAAGCAGCAGAAGTACAAGTAATTTGGGACCAACCACTAGAGAAAGAAGATGATGGCATTTTTGAAAATGAAGAGCTCTCTGCAATTGTTACATGGGATGATCTGAATTGGATACTACAGGAAGGAGAAGATGATGATACTCTCTGAAGTGAAGAAGGTGGACCTAGTATACAACCAGTTATTCCAAGGCCTGAAATCCATTAAGAAAAAGCCTTCCAAACCTCATCAAGTCGTTTTTCACTCACCAAGAGACTACTGCTATCAATGCCACATTCTTGACCAATAATCAAGCCAGCCCTTTGTACCAGAATCCTCGAAAATCATTATAGAAGGAACCTCATTCCAAGAATCCATCACCACACTTGCAAAGAGAGGAAATAGAGTAGGATTCTTCACTCAAACTGAAGTAAAGCCCCTCTCTACTCTTCCACCCAAGTATGATGCAAATGGATGCTGATTTCCAAAGCTAGAAGAAATTGAAGAAAGGAAAAAACACTTCCAAGCCATAAGATATTATTCTTATAGAAAGCATCCCAGATACTGACCTTGTCAATATGAAAAGATCCATCTCAGCAAGGATGTGATTATACATACACTCAAAAGAGAAGATTATTGAGCAAATATTTAAAAGGAGAAAAAGAAGAAGCCTGCAAAGAAGGTCCTCAAGATATATGATCTGGGAGAAGATATCCTGACTCTATTTACTATACAACTCATCAAGGATAGATAGATAATGCTATTAATTTCATAGAAGCCTTGGACTCCACTGGAAAAAGAGAAATCAATTATCTTTGAGACTCCTTCACTAGAGCAAGATGGCCTCACCTAGACATCAGAGATTAAAGATCTGAAGCCACAGGAGTCTCAGCTCATGGATAGCCTATACTTGGTAAGAACATTGCACAGTTTACTCTGCTTCACCCCAATATAATTCTATCTAAAAAGGTACACCAAGAAGATATTGGCTATGACCTCAGCAGCCTTATTCATGTAGTCATAGGCCCCAAAAGTATCAAGCTCATCAGAACCAGTATTGCTATATAGCTGCCAAAAGGAACTTAAATCCAGTTGACCTCAAGATCTGGACTAGTCCTTGAAGGAGTCTTTACTAAAGGAGAAACTATTGACCCAGAATATATAGGCAAAATCAAGGTCATTTTAAGAAATAGAAGCAGTAAATGAATTTGAATCAACAAAGGAGACAAAATTACACAAGTAGTCTTTCTCAAATATAAGACTTCTCAGCTATAAGAAGTATCCAAAATCATCCAAGGTATCAGACAAACTAAAGGATTTGGAAGCTCAGATAAGAAGGAAGTACACTTCCTTCAGATCAACTGATTTAAGACAAATATCTCTTAATAAGTATACTACCAATAAGTAAACCTTCACAAGAACCTCATCTTTGAGCCAGGAGAGCAAACTACTATTGAAATTTTTACACCACTTGATCTCAGAAATCTCTTCTTTGAACTAAATGAAGAGATCCAAAATCTGCACATAGAAGAATATACATTTTTTGACAAAATTAATTCAGTATATTCCCAAACAACAAACACAAGCTGGGAAAAAATCATCTTACTAAAAGGAACCATCATTGGATATCTAATGCCTTATCTCAATCAGATATATAAAGAAGTTTGTGAATTAAATTTACAAGGAAATGGCAAAAGGTTACAGAAGAAAGGAAAGGCCCCTCTGTGATCCAGGAGAAAGTGAAGTCTTTCAAAAATATTGGAGAAGAATTAGCACCTCAGCAGTAACAATAATTGACTAAACTCCTTTATTAATACTTCTAATAAGTCATAATGAATGGATTATAATTGATTCAAGTAGATTTAAATCAACTTGTTAAATTTAATTTGACTCAATTCAAATTGATTTCTATTATTTCATTAGGATTTAAATCAGATATCAAGTTAATTAATTGATTTAAATTAGAATTTGAGTTTTTTTCATAAAGATTTGAGTGGATTTAAATCTACTCATTTGGAGTACTATCCTTCATAAATATATATCAGGATATCTTCACTATAGACTATGGCAACCTGCCATACTATCCATTATACCACTATAGTATAAATATAGAAAATATAATACCTATCTAACAGAAACCATACAGGATACTCTACTATTTAAAAACATTTGAGAATGAACACATACAGGAACTCTTAGATAATGAAGTCATCTGACCCTCTACCAGTCCTTAGACCAGCCCTATACTTATAGTACTAAAGAAAGGAGAATAGAGACTTGTTGTAGACTTCAGAAAACTCAACACAGTAACCAAAAAAGATTTATATCCCTTGCTCTGAAATAATGATCTTCTGGACTAACTATAATATATAAGATACTTTAGTAGTATAGATCTATTTGCAGAATTCCATAAGATACTCATGGATCCCAAAGATATTCAAAAGACAGCTTTTCTTACTCTAGAAAAATTGTTTAAGTACCTCCAAATGTCTTTTGAACTCTGCAATACACCCCCAACCTTTCAGCAAATGATGAACTCAGTATATACCTCTCTCATCTACTACCGCCTAATTGTTTATGTAGATGATTCCAACATCTACTTAGAAAATTTCAAAGATCACCTGTAAGACCTTGAAGAGTTCTTTAAACTTAGACAAAACCATCTGAGACTCAACTTAAAGAAGAGCTACTTTGGCAAACAGAAACTTGAATTCCTTGGATTTATGGTTTCTAAAGATAAAATATATGCAGACTCCAAGAAGATAGAAAAAGTCAACAACTTCCCTGTCTTCAAGACCCCAAAAGAAGCCCTATTCTTCCTGATGCTTACATTTCAATATAGAAGATTTATCAAGAGATTTGCTGAAATCTCTGCCCCAATCTGAACTCTACTAAAGAAAGAAGTACTATTCTAATAGAAAGAACCACAAGAGGAAGCCTTTGGAAAACTACAATATTACCTAACCTCAGCACTAATCCTAGTCTGACCAGATCTAAAGAAACCTTTTATTTTATATACTGATATATTCAATAATTGTCTCAGAGTAATCTTTATATAAGAAGGATCTGAAAAATAGCACCATGTGATAGCTTATACAAGCAGAGCCACCAATAAGCAGCAGACTAACTATGAGAGCACCAAATTGGAATATCTTGCAGTCATATGGGTGGTCACTCTGTTCAAACATTACCTCATCAGAAAAAGTTTATCCTGATTATAGACTATACAGCTCTCAAATGGCTACTATACTGAAAAAACCCCACTGGAATTCTTGTCTGATGAATCCTTATTCTCTAAGATTATGAAATTAACATTATCCATAAAGTGGAGAGAACTTACAACAATATTGCTGTTCTTTCCCATATGACTCAATGAATTAAAGAAAGGGTGTACCTTTGAACTATACTCTAAAAGAAGTTCCCATAACTGCCAAGGAGCAAGAAAATTTCATCCAATAAGAATATCAGAAAGCTCACTAAGGATAGGAAAATTCAGAAGAAAAAATCTGAAGAGCTTATCAATATTGGCCCTATCTCAGAATACAAGTCTGAGACATTATTCAGAAATGTGACACCTGTCAAAAGTATTAAGAAAAGAAGAACTACCAAGCTCCACTACAACTGATTTCCACTCACTCACATCTTTTGAAGATGGAGAATAGATGTAATAAGACTTCTACTAGTAATACTAAAACAAAATAAATATATTCTAGTATTTGTTAAACATCTAACCAAATGGCCCAAAGCATACCCTATGGAGATTAAGATGTGCTGGCTATTATTGGATATCTTTATAACCTCATCCTCCAATATGGACCCCCTGAAGAGCTCATTTCTGACTGAGGAACTGAATTTATGAATAATATAATCTCAAGTTATATATAAATTCATAGGATTCATCTGAAATGAACAACCTCTTATTACTCACAAACTAATGAAAGGACCAAAAAAATAAACCAGATTATAAAGAAAGGACTTACCAAAGTTAACCCCACCAATTGGAATCTCTACTTATCTGAAATCCTGTGGAAAATCTGAAACACCCTTGCTGTCTCAATTAAACTAAATTTCTTCAAAATGATGTTTTTCAAAAAGACCAGAACTGCTGACCATAAGGTCTAGAAAAGACAAAAGAAGTATTATAACCAGAAGTAGAAGGATCAGAAGATTAAGATTGAAGATCAAGTCTTAGTTTGGAGAAGTATGATTGAAACAAACTTTGCCACCAAACTAGAATCAAAATGGAAAGAACTATATCTTGTACACAACATCACAGGAATCAATGTCTATATAAGAAGTATAGATGAATGTATCTTAAGAACACTAGTTCATATCAATTGCCTCAAGATATACCTGCACAAACCATAACTCAGAGGATAGATCAATATCTTCAGACTCTTATTCTTAACTCATTTTAGTTACTATCAGTCCCTCTACTTCAATTTCAAGAAGTTAATGGAAATACTCTTCAAAATATTTGGATTTATCAAGAGAATCTTGTCCTGGCCAGACATTTGTTATAAGTTTACCAATGTAAGCACACTATGTAATTGATGAACAAATATAGAACCTTCCAGCCCCAGAGCAAACCTACATCAGGAATATTATAAGTTTATTAAGAAAGGATATTATTGCTATAGATAGACTCTATATACTCTATAAACAAAACACCATCAGGCACAGTTCTCCTAATATAATATATGAGAAATGAACCTAACTACCTATCTGAGCATCATCAACTATATCAAATTTCTATTCTCAGAAAAAGAAGAAAAATCTGTAGAATAGAGTAATCTAGATACAGATAATGATAATGGTACAGGTATTGATACTGAAGATACTTATATATATTGGAATAATGATTAAAGAACAGTCTGGGACAGACCATCCTTTAGTAGAGGTTAATATAACAAATCATAGAAATATATCACCTGAATTACAACTTAACTAGATGATATGAATACTTAGTATAGCTATCTAATATAGTTACTCAGATGTATCACTACTTATATAAATAGTCAGATAAATACCAAATAGAGTATATTGATCTGTGCAGGACCTGCACATTTGTACCAAATCTGCATACTTATGTTGGATCTGTACACTTGTATCAAAACCAGAAATATATAATATAAATAGTAATCTATAGTTAGCTAAATAGTAACTACAATATATAAAATACTCTAG
>RQIL01001288.1:0-13728 GCA_003951145.1 Jimgerdemannia lactiflua
AACAAGAATACCTGAACATTCTGTTGCTTTTTAACAAAGTAACTAGGGGCTCAAGCCAATCTACACAGCCGCCCAACCTTGTAATTTGCCTCTATTGAGCCGGGCACGTTACAATATAGAGAGTGAATAAACTTCAGATAAAAAGAATTGAAAAGAATAAGTATTCTGATTAAGGACCTTCAGACATACCCCTTTATATATTCAGCCTTAAGGAACTACTGACTCCAGGAGTCAAAGAAGGACAAGAATTCAAGGTAAAGAAATCTGATTACTTCCCAAGCTTAGCATCTGCTACGTTACAATACAAATAATTTTATCCCTCTGACAATCACATTACGTCATTAAGCAATGACGCCGGCACATAATTGCCAAGCCAGACTTCTCTCTCGCTCACATACATGAATTCTTCCAGCAGCTCGTCGGGAGCCATGGCTTCTAGCAATGAACCCCCAAGTTCGTCGGCAGTTGCGTTGACCGAACTGGTGATCGATATGGAGCCTGCGGACTGGGAAGATATGGAAGCATGCTTCCGCGACGCCGCCAAGGGTTCTGCGGATTTCGAATGGCCAGCACCCACTTTCGAGGAACATAAAAAGAAGAAGCAGAAGAAGAAGAAGAAGATACGCATCGCCGAGGTACAGTTTGTATTTTGTGCACATATATATATCTTATTAAAGAATTCCATAAGGATGAGTACCTAATATATGTATCTGGATTACATTTGACGGAATAAGCAGAAAGGCACGAAAAAGGGGAAGATAAAGAATGGCGAGGACGAAGCGGAGGAAGCGAAGTTGTCCAACAAAGTAGGTTGCAATTCCTCCACTAGTTTGTTATCCCGTGTGTCTTCAAATTATATTTTTGGTTGTGGCTTGGGATGTAAATTCCTCGCTACCTGTGCTACTTGTTTCTCGCCACCCTTCGCAACATTGTCCACAAAAAGCGGACTCAAGAAGACGTCAGGTTTGTCGATAATCAAAGAGTACTTTCCTGTTGTCCGTCTCAACTCCACGTCGACTCACTTTCCTTTCTCACCATTTGCCATAGCGAAACTTTGGAGGAACTCCTGGAGCTCCGCAAGCTTCGCCGGCGGCCGCAGGGGATCGAGGCGCAGAACCTGTCCAAGGGTGATATCAAGGGAACGAAGAAAGTGAGGAAGGCTGTGAATGGCCCGTGGAAGCTCAAGACCGGTGGGATTGTGATGGACGACGTTCGCGCGGCGGAGAGGTTGGTCTCAGGGGGTGTTATCTTGGGTGGAATTCTCAATGGCGCACAAGTGTATTTTTCTCATGTGTTTGATTTATTGTATTGATTGACAGAGAAAATGAAGAAGGCGCTGAAAAAGGTCTGAAACTCGATACCTTTACCAAGCAAAAGAACACGCTCGATGTTGATAAGTATGTATGCATTCGCCTTCACCTTTCGATCATTCCTTTTCCATACAGTATTTATACCTTTTTACGTACTTAATATCAATCATATACCGAACCCTGTCCCGCAATAGGATAGCATACATCGAGACGGAGCTCAAGCGTCGACGCGGTCAATCTGTCGAGCCCAAGGAGGAGGAAAACGAGGAGGCCGGGTTCAAAGATATCTATGACGAGCTCTACCAAGTTCCCGAGCACCTCAAGGTATGTGTCGATTGAGAAACGATGTTTCCCACGCTTGCGATGCAGTTGCACGGACAAGAGGGCAATATTAACGTAGTTTTGCGTACACTATGTATCGTGCAGGTCGAGGCCAAGCCGGTGGCTGAGGGGAACGTGCAGTGGTCCACACAGATGTTGACAGCAATACCGGACGTTGATCTTGGGATTGGGTGAGTAGGTCGATTTTTGGAGAGGCGGGAAGGGGATAGACATGTGCTATTTTTTATTTTTTTTTTCATATTGAGAATTGTGGTTCCGCGGGAAGGATTACGGTATCACGTTGGATATTGATTGTGTGCATCGCGCTCACCTCATGTATTTAATGTCTTCTTAATTCGATGCGTAGCGTACGACTAAAGAACATCGAGGAGACGGAGAAGGCGAAGCGAAAAATGATTGAGAATCGGCAGGGAGAGGAGAGGGATGTGGTAGGTCGCAAGGCGAAGCGGAAAATGATTGAGGATCAGCAAGGGGAGGGGAGGGATGTGGCAGATCGCAAGGCGAAGCGGAAAATGATTGAGGATCGGGGAGGAGAGGGACATGGTAGGTCGCAAGGCGAAGCGGAAAATGATCGAAGATCAGCAAAGAAGGATGTGGTAGGTCGCGAAGTGCAAGACTTAGTTTGTTTCGTAAGGCTCGATGGCGAGCACAAAATTCTATATCAATATTATAATAATGGCTCTCGCATTAACAGGAACAATTTGCCGGCTCGAACTATGTCGCGACTGACCGATGCAAGTCCAGCTTTTCCCTTTCTCCATTTATCTCCTCTGATCCTTTCCGCCGTCCGATTCTTACCTTACACATCAAATTCTTATGCTTCTCGCAGTTTACCAAGGCCTCAGACCACCAGTACCGCAAGGCGCCAAACCCGTACGCCCCGCCTGGCGCTGAGGGCTCGAGCAAGGGGCGCGGCTGTGGGCAGGCATACGACAGGTGAAACATGGTATCGTACCTGAGCGGTTCAAGAAAGGATACGGCGGTGACAACGGCAGTGGTGTTGCTAGCATTTCGGCTTCGGTTTCAAAAAATAATGAAATAGCTCAACGTGCATGTATATATATGATAAAAAGTAAACGAATTCTCCATTGCCCTTTGCTGACATTCCTTTTGATGCCGATATTTTAATGACATTCCACCATCGATTAAGTATTATCTATAGACTGATAATTTAAAATAAATATCTTACTTTTAAGCTAAATAATACATAACTACTCTCTAAACTAAAATTAGATATTCTAACAAAATGGATATAAGATCATCTATAGTTATAAATATATCTCTAATAAATTAATTATTAGCTTTATTAATGATTTTAAATAGTTATATTATGTATAACATATCTAGCTTAATAGAGATAAATTACAAGATTGGACAGCTTTGATATTAATATATTGTGATAATACCTTTTAATCTGGTAATATCAGAATCTGGAGACCGCTGATACTTTATAAGCCACCAGTTATAAGTTGTGACTTACTAATAACTAATCTTGATTATAAGATGATCTTCATCTAAACTCATAAAGACTTATAATGATTTTGATAGTATACTACTCATAATCAGATGACCCTACCCCCAGACCAAAGAAAAAGACTTCAAAAATATAAAAGAGAGCATCAAGAAGAGATACAATAGAAACTACAACCAAAAAGACTTATCACAAAACAAAATGCTTGCTATTTGCTAGACAGCAAGATCAAGAGTCATTCTGGACCACCTATTTAAGAATAGATGTTCAATGATATCAGAAGAGCTAAAAGGATGTGCACTAGAAGGATTTTCAGTCTGAATCTCTACATAAGAGACCCCTATTACTATATTCTGAACTGCTGTAAAATGGAGATAAGAATATCTATAGCTACTGAATGTCTTTTCATATAGCAAAAATATGAGATGAGATATCACCTCTGTAAAGAATTCTCAGAAGTCAGCTTCTAAGAAATCATAGACACTATATATAGATAGACATGAGTAACAATTGGCCAAGAGAATCTACCAGAGCTTCAGACATATACTCTGGGCTATTCCAAATCTGTAGTATATTAAAACCTCTGATATTCAAGAACTGTTAAGCTGCCAAGTGGACTACTTGGAGGAAATGGTAACAGAAGAAGCCCAATCCACTATTTCAGTCAAGAGTAAAGAAGTATAAGATCTTTGAAATCCCCTCCTAGAAGACAATCTAGATCAGTTCATTCATGATTTAATTGCTCTGTCTCAAGGCTCTCTCTTGAGAGTCTATGCCTCTCAGAAATCTACAGATGTCTCCTACTTTGTGGATGAAAATACTATAGACTAGATACTACAAAAAGAGTAATAAGATTACTCTACACTTTTACTGATGATAATATCATCAATAGTAACATAATTATTACTAATATCACATCTCAAGATCAAGACTTAGAAAATAGTAGTGCCTCATTTATTTTGTAGAAAGAAGACCTCAATAACCTCCCAGCAAACTCTGAATATACTCTTTCACTACTCTCAGAACTTTTAACTAATCTCAGCTCAACTATGAAAGTTAGAGAAAATGATTTGACTAGACACTCTTAAGAAAGTGGGAATGAGGAGAAGGATGATATAATTCTAGTTATACTAAACTTCAGGTTAAACAGTGATAGTTCTATTAGTCAAATTTAATCTAGTTAGTTGGTTGCACAAACAGTGACTGTACCTTAACCAGCCAAATTTGTCACAAACAAAGAATTAGCCTTATTCTATTGTTAGTTACTTAACTTCCAAATGTGTACTAATTCAATAGTAGTGAATTACTCATTACTTAGCTATATACTTAGCAAAATCTGTATACAACTCTATATAAATACTCTCCAAACTATAGTAAATAAACCTCAGTGAGTTGAAGTTTGAAGTAAAAAGAAATTTTATAGAGAAACCACTTACTGCCTCCAAGAGATGAGATAATTCAGATAATAAGATAACTAGAGCAATGATCACTTGAGGTTTGAGTTAAAGAATTTCTCTTAAAGCAATGAACTATATTTAAGATATAAGTCAGTCAAGTTAAGGAAATCAATAGCCACTAAGAAAGCTGCCAGTTAAGAAAATCGATCCAAGGATACAAGATCCAGCTGTACATTTAAGCTGTATATTTAAAAAAAAGCTGCCAGAAACCCAATCTCAAGTTAATCAAATATATGATATGAGTGAATGAGCTGTCACTACAAATGATCTATGACCTGCTGCACTAAGAACTATATATTTCAAGAGTTATCAACTGACTATTACAGACTATATATATAAGTCTCCATATATATTAATTGATCTGCCCAGACTACATAATTCAAGATTGCTACTGCTCTATAATTGATGACCAACTGCCTGTATTTGGATTCTAATTGCTGCCACATTAATTGACCCACCTAGACCACATACTCAAGCTATAGATATTGAGTCTACAAGATCCAAGTAATCAACAGAAATGCTCTTTTAATATAAATTATTGAGTCATTAACTACTGAATAATGGAGCCATTGATCCAAACTCCCATAATTGACTTTAATGATATTTTAAACAACTTATCACATAACAACTGATCTATAATCAATGCAAATGTACTCAGATATACATCACATACTTCACCAAGTGGCACATTGAGCTATGCTTGAAGCATTTAAACATACAAATCATATACTATAATTTGGAAGCTCAACTGAGAATAGTTTTCTTAAAAGACTTGACCTTTTGATTCAAGAACCCAGCAGCCATCTACAGTGGAGAATTTAGGAGAACCTAGCCAGCAACAGCTCTCTTCAGTAGAAAAAAAGACCTATACTATTGTTAGAGCAGTAGCCAGAACCCTATTCAAAACTAATTGTCAGAAAACTGAATCAGAGAAAAGAAGTGATCCAGATTATAGCTTGACCTCAAGAGAAAGGAGACAACTCAGAGGACAACCAGAACCTCTTCAGATTCAAGACCAAGACTAAGAAGAAGACCTTCCTGAAGAATACCAGACCCTAATCTATTGAAAGAACTCAGACAGGAGTAACTATATTACTATAACTATCAACTGAGCTACACTAGATCAAGTATACTTTAAAATATCCAAGAAAGAGGAAGACTATCATCCATATAATCCAAGGGATAAATTCAATCTATATCATTACTCAGACAGTAATATAGTTCTCTAGCAAGGCAAATAGAACCTCACTGCTTCACAATAGCAAGAGGTAGATAAATTCAATATCAGTTATATTAGCTCTCTTATATCTTCAATCATCTGAGCCTCAGTACCTTGGTCACTTACACTCTACCACTATCTATAATAAATAAGGAATACTAGTCCTCTTAGTGCTCCTGTATTCAATAACTACCATTAGTCAACCAGAGGACCCCTACCACTATCAAGGACCTCTACCTCAGCTTTAGTCAGAAGAGCCAGATTTCCTATACTACCAAGGCACTACTCTCTACCAGTACCTCCAGTATATTAAATATCCTCACCACTATCACCTTCCCAAGGATTATCAAGGAATGCTACCCCTGAATCAGACTTAGATAGTAAAAACAGCAAAGATGAACCAGACATAAGCTATCTTCAGAAGTTCTATGGTGTAGATAATGAAGACATTGAAGAGTTTATTAGAGAAATCAAGGTATAGGCAGCCACCAAACAATGGGATTCCCAGAGGAAACTTAGAATTGTAGAGTTACTTTTGAGAGATTTAGCTCTTCAGAGATATAATCAAGCCAAGCAGAATGGAGGTAAAATCTACAGAGAGGAACAAAATACCCATCTTGCACTAAATGCAAAAAATATACTAAGATATAATATCTACAAGATTTGGCTCTGCACTCAGTTCAATGATCTCAAGCACTAATAAGAAGTACAAGAGGCTTTAATCTACATGAGCCAAGCCACCAATGAAATCCCAAAGAGTTTCTATCATTGGATTCAAGTACAGATGATTAAGACAAACTTGCAGCCTGTAGTCCAACTAGCCCTGGCTTTAACTATCCTCCTCAATGGACTATATCTGGAGCTCCAAAGAAAAGTTATTAGAATGGGATATTGGAATATTGAGCAGCAAGTTACTGGAGCACAAGAATGTTAGAAAGCAGACTACAGACTAGCCCAGTAAGTATAAGAGTACCATAAACCAGTCAGAGCTGAAGCTCCAAGGACCCAAGGAACTACAGCAGAATAAGAGAATGCCTATCTCAGAGCCCAGATAGCCAAATATGAGAACAGACCCCCACTCTCAACTCCAGCTCAATTCAGGTAATAACAATAGTAGTAGCAGCCACTTAGAGTTCAAGAGGACTCCATGACAATCCTTACCAAACAGATGAAGAACCTGGCCATTACAATTACTTAACCTCAGAACCAAGGTGGAAGACAGCAAGATTATCACCAAAATAATAGACCAAACTATCAGCAATGAGATAATAGAACTTCATCTTAGGTACCACTAGCTATAGCTATAGATCTATTCATAACAGGTTCCTATGCCCCAATATGCTTCAACTGTGGAAATCAAGGACACATCCAGAGATTCTACCCAAGACTATAACCTACTCAGTCTAATGATAGGAATATTAATCTCATTCAAGTGGATGAAGAGACCCAAGAAATGAGAGAAGAACTAGCTTAGCTCCAAGACTAATAAAATACCTCCCCATACTATGAAGCCCATCTCTTTAAGGTGACTTGAGAAGTAGTACTCACTCAGACCAGAGGATGAGAAAGATCACCAAGGACCCCACTTCCACCACATTTCTAGTAATAGTGTCCACAAGAAAGCATTCAGATATAGTCATTTCTTCTTAGATACTCTACAAGAGAAGGACAAGAGGATTAGAAGAGATACCCCTAAAACAGAAGCAGGACTATTTAGGACAACCCCAAGTTCTACTTTGCCTGACCTTGAGAAAGATGAACACATGAGTAAAGAATCCTCAGTCAGTGAAATGCCCAACAGAGATAAAAGAATCTGCCTCTAGGGACTTAGATACCAGAGGAGCAGCAAGCTCTATAAAGCAGCATTACTCTAAGAACACATCCACACTCAAGATATAGACCTTTCAGTCAAGCAAGTCCTTAAGAATGTATCAGAAGTTAGGTGAAAATTTCTGAAGAAAGCCAGAAAGATACCAAGAGGCTTTTTGTCCAAGAATCACATACATAAGAGCCCAGCACTATCCATATAGTAGCATCAAGAACATTAATCTACAGGACTTGCCAATGAAAAAGTATATTGTGAAAATGTCTGGATTCTTGTTAATACCGGAGCAGCAGTCTGTATTATCACCCAAAGAATGCTAAAAAGAATCAAATGGAAAATTGATGAAGGGACTAAAGTAAGAGTCATCATGGTAGATGAATTAGAATCTACCCCCCTTAGACTTGTACAAGATATTCCCATTTAAGTAAAGAAAGGCTGCCTCAATGTACCTTAAGCTATTATGACCAGCACAATCTCCTATAATCTGATCTTAAGAACAGACTGGCTAAACTGAGTTGGAGACAACTTCTAGTCTTCTATATCTATGGACTGAAGTACAAGGTACCCATTGAATCAAGAAGATCATTAAGAAAAGCAAGTCAGGCCTCTATGACAGAATGGCAAGAATATGGCAACACACTCACCACTACTGAGAATGAAGATAAAAGCAAAGCAAATTTTCTATAAGAATTAGGAAGTGACTTTGATGTCTCTAAAGATCAAGATAGTAAACAAGAGGACCTCTTTATTAGAGTCATTGATATCCAAGGCCTGGAAGTAAGTAATAACTGAGATATTGCTGACTAGACAGGACTGTCAATATAGCCACCACTCCTACTGACAGAAAATTGAATTATGTGACCCTTCTGTCTAGGCAAATGTGAGCACTACAACTACTTCTATTCACCAAGAGATGACTGCA
This sequence comes from Jimgerdemannia lactiflua, assembly GCA_003951145.1. Lineage (NCBI taxonomy): Eukaryota > Fungi > Mucoromycota > Endogonomycetes > Endogonales > Endogonaceae > Jimgerdemannia > Jimgerdemannia lactiflua. Next base: position 8,547 of record RQIL01001288.1, read on the forward strand.
GCAACTGCCAAATCCTGGATCTTAAAAAGGTTCTAATACTAGTAATTGAAGATGAGGATGAACTAAAATGAGCCCCAATCCTCAGATGAATACAACCACCAATCTTAAAGGCTTTCAAGAAGATCTACCAAGAAGAATAGAAGACCCTCTTTCACCAACTATTGGAGACTATAATAGTGAAAGGCAAAAATAAGAATTTCTATACAATTACCTAAGCCCTCCAAATCATTCTGCTCACTTATGATAAGTACTGAAAAAGATTCCCCATCAGCAAGAAAGTCAAGCAGTGGAATGAGGACTTTGTCAAGAAAGGACACTATGACTGTAGAAGAACCTTTATCTATTACTGGTGCAAGCATCAAAGTATTCACCTTAGTGAGAATATTTACAAGAGTTGAGTTAAGAGAAAAGATCCTATACTATAAGAACCTCAAATCTGCTAGGCCTGGTGAAAATACAAGGAGATTAATCATGAAGGAGACTGCAAAGCAAAGAACAAGACCACTATCTAGACTTTGGAAGTACCAATCAAGACCCTCAGGCACTATCCATCAAGGTCTACTTAGTAAGGTAGCTCAATTTAGATAAGTGAGACCTCATATCTGCTGCCCCATTCAAGTAAGACAAGACATTATCCTGCAACCTTATCAATAAAGAAGCCTTGATATACATCTACCAGTAGAAGCTGATAACCTGATATTTGAATTATCTCTGAAGCTTAAAGAGAGATATTACCTCTTTTTGATAGAAGAATAAATCTATGATCAGATGTTACCAATTCATATCCCAATCAAGAATCTGGACTTCGAGGTAGTGACAATCTCCAAAGGAACTATACTGGAATATTTTGAACTACTAATAGATATCTATAAGAAAGAAGACTTTGAGTTTTTGAGAAATAGTAAGCTCTCTCCAGCTTTGAGATAGTGACAATCCCCAAAGGAACTATCTTGGGATATTTCGAACCACTGATAGATAACTATGCGGAAGAAGTCTTTGAGTTTTTGGGAAATAGCAAGCTCTCTCCAGTAAGACTGATGGTAATAGAGAAGAAGACTTAGCAATTAAAGCTGTTGACATTGAGGCAACTTTAACTAAGGACCAGCAATAATAGATACAAGAGTTGATAGAAGAATATAAAGATATTTTTACCACCATATACAATAACTTCCCATCATATCAATATATCCAACAGTACCTCTATCAAACACTACACATTTGATTGAGTTTGAACATTAATATATAGAAGAAATGTTATGAAATAGAGTTATCAGACCCTTATAAAGTCCCTGGGCTTCACCAGCAATCATTATACCAAAGAAAGAAAGATAGAGATTAGTTGTAGATTTCAGAAAGCTCAATAAAGTCACCACAGAAGATGCCTACCCACTGCCAAGAATAAATGACTTCCTCAATGCCCTGGAGAAAGCCAAGTATTGACCATCACAGATCAGTTTCAAGGATTCCAAGTAATACCCATTGCTAAGAAAGACATCTACAAGACAGCCTTCATCACCAGATAAGGACAGTATGAATATCTCTGAATACTATTTGAACACTATAATATACCAGCCTTATTCTAAAGAATGATAAACTATGTCTACTAGGACCTCATTGGAAGAAACATACTAGTCTACATAGATGATATAATCATCTACTCTGAGATATTCAAGCAATACTTACAAGACCTCCATAAAGTATTTAATACCATCTGAAGCTCAGGACTCAGACTCAATGCTAAGAAGTGCTTCTTTGGAAAACACCAAGTTGAATATCTGAGATATGTTGTCTCAGGCCAAGACATACATACTGACTCCTACAAGGTAGAGAAAGTCAAGAACTACTCAGTCCCAACCTCAGCAAAGGAGACACTATCCTTCCTCATATTAGTATTCTATTATTGATAATTCATTCAAAGGTTTTCAGATAAGACAGTACCACTCCAAAACATCTCCAAGAAGGACCAACTATTCTACTAGAAAGAAGATCAGCAGAAGTCATTTGATCTACTCAAGAAGACTCTCATAAAGAGCCTATTCTGGTGTGACCAAACTTTGACAAACCATTCATCTTGGCAACTGATGTCTCTGCCCTTAGACTTGGATCAATTCTGTCCCAGCAAGATGATCAAATGAAAGAGTATGTTTTTGAATATGCTAGCAAAGCCACAAATGAGACACAAGCAAACTATAGAGCTACTAAACTAGAGTACCTTAGAGTTGTATAGATGGTAGACCACTTCAGACACTATCTCTTAGGAAAAAGATTCCCTCTCATTACAGATCATCAAGCTCTACAATGGTTGTTCAACAAACCAGAGCCCTCAGAAATCTTTGCCAGATGGATCATATCTCTGCAAGAATACCAGTTCACTACTGTCTATAAGAAGGGAGCCAAGAATTCTACTGTAGACACCTGTTAAGAATCTCATGAACTCAATAAGAAGGAAAGGAGCCCTCACAAGAGAAGACTGCTTCTCACTCACTCAAATGAATTAAGAACTGTATCTTACCCTCATCTGGAGTCTGTATCATAGGAGCTTTAAGAAAGGAATTCAGTCAGCTTATAAGCTATTCATCTAGAGGAACTTTAAGAAATTTCAAGAAGGTTATAGTGAACTTTGAAGAGTAAAAGGAGATCAATATACCCAGGTTTTAGGAGAAGATGAAATACCAAAGATACTCATAACTAATAACTTGACAAGTATGTCAGATTTCTTTACCTTATATTCTTATCTGCTTGACTCTCAGAGTCAGTAGTTTCTTGAGGCCAAATGTATTAAAAATATAATCCTGAAGATTCCTTTATCAGTATATTTATTCTATTCTAACACTCTCAGTCTAAGATTTATTCACTTTATGATACTAGGGTATTTATACAAATTTGTATACTATGAGGTAAGTGGCTAAATTATGAGTTTTTTGAAAGTATTGAAATATTTTAAAATTATCAAAATGCTATACTATATTGGATCTTTGATTTTGAATATTTTGAAATATTTAGAAATTGTTGAAATCAGTGACTGCTAACTATATGACTATACTAATTTGGGACTAGTTGTGATCAAGTATCTATCTTTGATTCATTCTTCCAAATTTGACTCTACTGTTACAACTTTCTTCTGAATAGATGATCTCATCTCTGAAATATCTATTCATACTCCCAGGTTTCAATGATCTGAATCATCTTGTACTGTACAATCTATCATATCACTGTTTCTCAATAGTATTATACTACTAACTTGAAGTCTGTAGGAGTTACTCCTCACAGGTAGACTAGTACTGGTTCATTATCTCAAAATAGTTTGTGAATTCTTTTGGCAATATTGATCTGTAAGTAGAAGAGCTGACATTCTGCAATCCTTATCTTTGCTCATTTCTGAGTTCTGATTGAATATCTGTCCAAGCTTGAGTACTCTTAGAATTCTATTTAATAGTGGTAGATCTTAAAGTGTAAAATTTGAGAAAGATAAGTCTGCATAACACTTCTAATACTATCATAAGATTTCTCTAGGATCAGAGGTTCAGTGGTGTACTACTGTCTCTCAATGGCTCTTTGGGCAGCACTAGTAATCTTGAGTGCTATTGCAGTACTTTGGTTACTAGCCAGGGTACTTTTTCAGTTAATTTTAGTAGATGGATAGTAGGTTATTATACCTGAGAGCTTTTATGAACAAAAGGTAGTTCCTTTTATATCTTGTACTAGATAAGGTCCTTCTCACTTAGGCTTCAGGTTTTTGTAATGAAGAAGCTTCTACTATATTCTAATATACCAGGACTTCATCTCTTATCTTAATAATCTTCAGGGGTTTGTAAGTTTTTCTGTATTATTCTGTTATAGTATCTGTACTTTGGTTATATAACCCTCTGCCTTTTTTCTAATTTGATACAATCTCCATATCTTTATGTCTATATGCTTCCATATTATATCATTGTTTGCTAACAGACTTCTACTAGAACTTTCTTCTTCAAATAGCATTTTCTATAGTATGAAATGGGGACTTTGTAATCATATATTCTGCAGAGTGAATAATACTATTGGAAGATAGTGGTCCCAATTTCTGTATTCATTGCAGATCTTGGTAATAATGTTCTTGAGAGTCTTGTTTATTCTTTCTGCTTTTTTTATTTTTTTATTTTTTTTATTAACTATCTAAAACATTGAGGATGTCCTCATACCACATCGGTATCCACCAGCTAACCCTACCCTATCCCACTCCCACTGCTACCCTTCCCACTACACCGACTCTCACAAACCCAACCTCCCCACCCTCCACCTGTACTCTTCCCTCACTCCTTTCACATATGACCTCTACCAGCTTCTGATGGCAGCCCCTCTGTGGGCCCCACCCCTTCTGCCATCCTGACAAAATGTCTACTAGGAGGCCTTCTCACCTTACCAACTTTTCCTCCTTTGACATTCTTGCACCCTCCTCAAAGACCACTCGCCAATGTCCTGCCAACCCCACCCACACTGCCAAAGCCCACCCCAGTGTGAGCCATTCATTCCCCACTCCTCCCAACAACCTCTTCTTCAATATCTCCCATCGGCCCCACACCATGACCTCTATAGCACCCCCCCAATCTCTCTCCCACTCCCCTCCAGAACTCATCCAGAATCTCGCACTCTCTAAGCCAGTGTTCTGGGGTCTGCACCCCCCCCTCCTGCTCTACTCCATGACACTCCTCACACTTGAAGATCCCCCCTGGGACCAGATGCCCTGACCTGAAGTTCAGCATAACATTCCCCCTGAGCACCCTCCACCACACCACCCAGTACTTGGGTGGTAACCACTTCTTCACCTCCATGCTCCAGTTCCACAGCTCTCTCCAGTCCCACTCCTCACCGATTCCTGCTCACTGCTACCCTTCCGGCCACAGGTCCTGCCCCAGACCTCCCTGACTCTCCACCCCATCCCCTAAGTCAAAGTCCATCGCCAGCACCCCTCCCAGCATCAATCTATGCCACTGCCACCCTCCTCCTCCCTACTGCTCCGCCGCAGCATGACCTTCCCATCTCACCCCAATTCTGTGGACTCCCTCAGCCACCCCCCACCAAAACCCCCTATAACAGAGTCTTTGGCTACCCCCCCTCTCCACCAGTGTTGAGAGGTCTCCCACTGACCCCCAGGGGGCAAACCTCGCCTCCCACACCTTCTGCATAAGCAGGACCCACCCCCCCC
>RQIL01001299.1:0-13725 GCA_003951145.1 Jimgerdemannia lactiflua
GCTCTTAGCCGACTCCAAGGCGGACGCCAGTGCCACGAACAAGGACGGGTGGGCGCCCCTTCACTTCGCTGCGCAGAACGGGCACGTCGAGGTCGTAAAGGTGCTCTTGGCCGACTCCAAGGCGGACCCCAACGCCAAGACCACCAAAGGATCCACTCCGTTTCACCTCGCTGCGCACAACGGGCGCGTCGAGGTCGTAAAGGTGCTCTTAGCCGACTCCAAGGCGGACGCCAGTGCCACGAACAAGGACGGGTGGGCGCCCCTTCACTTCGCTGCGCAGAACGGGCACGTCGAGGTCGTAAAGGTGCTCTTGGCCGACTCCAAGGCGGACGCCAACGCCAAGACCAACGACGGATGGACGCCGCTTCACATGGCTTCAAGCGAAGGGCACGTCGAGGTCGTGAGATTGCTTGGCGTCCAATCTGGGGCTGACGCTAACACTAAGTGCAACTATGGATTGACGCCGCTTCACCTCGCTGCGCGCAGCGGGCACGTCGATATTGTGAGGTTGCTCGTGACCGAGTCCGGGGCAGATGTGGATCCAATTTCTGGTCGCAATGCAACGCCACTACACTACGCTGCTCATTTTGGCTCTATGGAAATTGTAACGTTTTTGGTTGTCGATTACGGCGCAAATGTAAATGCCCTGGATATCGATGGTGATGCTCCACTGGAATGGGCTGCCTCGAACGGGAAGGTTGACATTGTCAAGGTTTTCGTAGCCAATTTTGGAGGCAATGTGAACGCGAAAGGCAACAATGGAAATATCCCGCTGCACTACGCCGCGAAAAATGGACACGTTGAAATGGTGAAGTTATTGGTAGGCGAGTTGGGAGCTGACGTGGATGCTAAAGGCGAAAATGATAATTCACCGCTGCACTTTGCCACCAAGGTAGGGCACATCAGGGTAGTGAAGTTACTCACACGGGAGTTAGGGGTGAATGCAAACTCGAAAGACAAGGATGGCTTTACACCACTTCACTTTGCAGAGCAGCAGGGGAACGTCGAGATGGTGAAGTTACTGGTAGATGCTCTCCATGCAGACGAAAACGCCAATAACATGGACAATGATATAACAAAACTTGAGACAGTGAGGATATAAGTTTGGTAATTTCGGTATAATCCGGCAAAGCACCAAACGGTGAAACTTCTTCTGTGAAGCCCAATGTATGTACAGTCAGTTGTATGAACAATGTAAGCAAATAAATCATTTCAAATCCCAATAAGAAAATAGACGCTTCTCAAGAGTGATTCTCATAATGCCATCGGTGATGCGGCCACTGGTACAGCATCTTATCACGTTCCTGGGTCGGTTGGGTTGATGGTTCTGCGTGGACGTCAGGATACGTTATTGTAGTCCGCTCAATCCTTTGCGAGGGCGACGCAGCACAATCGGCGTTGGAGAGCGGACTGATTAATCCAGATGACCGTCTGTTGTCCTGACGAAGTCGAGTTTTCGGCGTTCTCGGCGTGAAGGAACGGGAGTAGCGTTTTTATCGAGAATGCTCCGGAGCTCGGGTGAGATCTGGTTAATTTCTGGCGTCGGTCTTAGACCCTCTATGCAGTTTCATTGAGTGGCTTGCATTGGATTACATGATAGCTGTGGGAGTGCTTTATTCGTGAAGTTAGGGCAAAAGCAACGAAAAACGTTGTTACACCTGGTTTATATAGGTAATGAATTTCAAAATTGTTTGTTGGGACGCATGAATCACATAGGACTGTAGCGCACCAAATCCAGCCGCATTTAAGTGTGAACGGGAAAATCCAATGTATAAAGTAACAGCAATGCTATGGCTTTTTGATATCATCCAGCCTGCGCAGCCAACACTTTTGCTTTAGCTGATGACTAGCCGCCTAGTGATCAAAGAAAAACAATGACGGATTCAATTGTTAAAAGCAAGTCACCTGTCGTTGACTCGATCCCAGGCCCTGTCAGCACAATGCCGTACTGCGTGATGTAGTTCTCACATTGGGCGAAGTTGCTGACCAGCAGAATTGCCGATCACTTTAACAATGCCAGACTCATGGCCGAGCCTCGCGCTTGCCGAGATCACAATCGCGTCAACGGCCTCGTGAGTAATGTCTCGACAGACGAGCTACCAAACGCGATGTAAAATTATAAAGTTGAGCAAAGGGAGTATTGCAGTGCCATGTCGTGACGGATTTGATGCATGCGACAGATAAAATTTTTCGGAAGAAGGGTTTCAACGCAGTGATGTTCAATTTTCTCAACCTTATCTCTTGTGTCAAAATGCCATCTGCCCGTTGACGGTCGACTCGTACTGGAAACGCATGAAACTCAGATGTAACCTTGTCAATGTTGGAATTGAAACTGGCAAAAGCTTTGTCGATATTGTTTTGTGCGTCAGATATTTTGTATGAAATGCAGTCATCCTTCCTTTCTGGCTTTATCCTGTGAAAAAAACGACATCATTATCTTTAATTCAAATCATGCACACAAGAAACCCGATCATGATTGCATTTACCACGCATTATGGTGCTTGGTGATAATGTCAATTTCTATTTCACCTTTCCGTCTTCAAACCTTAAGAGGGAGCGCCTGTCAGGAATTGTGTATGATCGCGAAGCATTCCCATTTTTCAGCAAAGTTTCTATGCGGGGCTATGACGATGTTGGTTTCGCCGATTCCCACGGTGGAAATTCCAGGGGACATTGAAATCGTTCAAGATGGAGATCTCAATAGAATTGATGGAGGATAGCTCTATAGAGGTAGGTCCATTGGTGTTCAATAGCTTTGAGTACTACTCCAATGATCTTGTTCTTGGTTTGTTCTAGGTGTCATTGCTAATTACTCATATTATGAGAAGTTATCAATATAATATTCAGGGATATTTATACTTATCTTTTCAGGAGTATGACTGCTCTTTGGAAATACCAATGGAATTGCCATAATACTATGTATTGTGACAAACCACAAATCGTACTATTCAAATTATAATTCAGTCAAGTGACGCGAACAAACCAGATGACATGAACACTAGCATAGCATAGTAACCAGCACAGCAACCATTTCTGCGGAAATTGTATAAATAACCAGATAACCAAAGAAGGGAATAATGTGGACAGTGGCTGTCCACTGGACAGTGGCTGTCCACTGGACAGTGGCTGTCCACCCAAACACACCATAAATAGCAATCTATAGTTAGCAAGCTAGCAACTAGATAGCAATCACAATTTATAAAATACCCCAGAGACAAGAGTGAATAAATCTCAGTTCCAAAAGTTCAAATTCAAAAGTCAATTGTTTGGTAAACTTAGAAGAAACATCTGCCAAAAGCCACTTGATCCTAAAGATTGGATTGCAACACTTAGAAGATATATCTGCCAATGAGCCACTGCCAAGAAATTGTGAGCATTGTTCAATTCCCAACTCTGGTCCACTTTTCAATAAAAAAGATTAGTTTGCTTGTCAGATAAGTCTGAAGTTTTGCTACCAAGTTCAAGTAAAGAACTTCACTGCCATTTTCGAGATATCTGCTACTTAAGGAATAAGCTGCCCTGTTTTCAAGAAGACTGCCATATTTTGTTCACCGATCTGCTGCATTCCACCAATCTGCATTTATTCAAGTAACCCACATCATTTGAAGAATCCACATCTAAGTCTGCTGCTTAGAGAAGAGCCACTGCATTTAAGTCTGCCATATACTGCCGATCTGCCATATATTACCAATCTGCCTTATTCAACCCACATTACTTGCCTGATCTGGCTCATTCAGTCCACATTGTTCAAGCAACCCACATCATCCCAAACCACACTGCTCAAGTAATCCACACTGCTCAAGTAATCCATACTACTTAAGAAAGCCCAATTATCTGTCACAAGTAACTTGTAGAACCTGTGCTTATAAGAAAACTGATCACCTGAGTCACAGATTCCTAGAGAGCCCACTATTAAGGAAATCCACCTGATTACCCAAGATCAACAGGTTGCACAAATTAGTCTGCCACTCTAGAAGGAAATCCATTCATATGTGCAACTCTAGAATGCCACCAAATTGGGAAATTGCTTGCAGAAAGTCTCCAGCTGTTGAATATTATACTACTAAATACCAATAAAGGAAAACCTATATATTATCTGAACATTTTGTTGCTTTTTGACAAAGTAACTAAGGGCTCAAGCCAATCTACATAGCCACTCAACATTGTAATTTGCCTCTATAGAGCTAGGCAAGATATATTTTTAGGCTTAACTGGGAATATTCTCAAAAGAATTAGTGTGATCTTTCAGCTCACAGAATCCAACCTTCAACCTAGAGACCAGCACTACTGCAACCTTTGATACAGCTTCAATTTCAGCTACCACAGGAGAAGAAATCTCAGAACTACAAAGCATTTGGACAGGAAGAGATGTAATTACCTCCAGAATTGGATACCACTCAGCTTCATAAGGATCTGATATTACAGAAGTCAGCCCTGTACAAAATCCCTCACCAGTAGATATATCAATCAGGGATTTTGATGAGCTTACACCAGATGAAGAAGACAATACCAACCAAAACTTTGACAATCTTATCCAAGACCTCAACAATCATCTTGTAGATTCCCCCCAAGAGTCTTCCCTGATCTACCCAGACCAGTAACCCTGATCCCAAGAGTTCTACCCATAATAGTATCAAGGAGGGCACCATCTCTCAGATCCTTTGCACCTTCAAGCACATATCCATCAATAGCCAACAACTCAGAATCAGATTTAGAAATCAAAACAGAACCAGAGAACAGTGATGATGAAATGGGCACAATACTATCCACATTTGTAGGATACCAGAGGAAGATCCAAGAGAATTCATAGATGCAATTGAAGGAATAGCAGCCCTAAGAGATTTGTCAACCCAAAGACAAATCAATGTCTTCAAGGCACAACTGAGGGAAATAGCTAAAGGCATCTTTACCAGAACTGCAAGTGATACTAACACAGACCTAGGAGATGTCATGGAGAATGCAAAAACAGAAGAAGAACAATATGAGGCCATACAATACTGGATTATTGAAAAGTATGCAGGAAACAAATCCTGCAACAAAGTTCAAGAATCCATTATGGGAATGAAGATGAACCTTGGAGAACCCCCAAGAGCATTCTTTATTAGAATCTAGAAGATAATGTATGCTGCTAGATTCAATGCTGCCAATTAAGACATCATTGGCCCAATGACCTTCATGAATGGAATCCCACCCAATATTGCTCAGTATGTCCGAACCCTGCACATCAGAAAGCCTGAAGAGCAAGTAGATACAGCCCAACAATACTTTGATGTCAAGCAAGGAACCACTTGGACTGACAATCAGAAGAAGACAAGGAGGACCTCTTGGTCAAACCCCTGCAAGAAATCTTTCAAGGAGAATCAAGAGGAGAAAAGTCTACCAAAGAATGGAAGAAGGACAAGAATGAGATTCAAGACCTCAATTCAAAAGTAGACAGACTAGTTGGGCAGATTGAAAAGCTCACTACTCATGAAAATCGGAATTTCCAGCCAAGCTATTCATGTGAAAATCAGAACTACCAGCCAAGATATCCTCCCCATGAAAATTAGGATTACCAAAGGAATTATCCATCCTCTGATAGTCGAAACTATCCCTCAAGAGATAGAACACAAGTCCAATGCTACAAGTGTGGACAGTAAGGACATTATGCTACAAAATGCAACAATCAAGGCAGCTCAAGGAATTCTGAACCACCAAACTGAAAGGATACCCACAATAAAAGAAAAGAAGCCCACCCAGTTGAAGACTATAGGCAGAGGGACAGTGAGGAATACAGTGACCTAGACCTGTACTCAACCAAGGCCAAATACAAAATAACAGTCTACCCAGCAGAAAAAAGGAAGAGGGCAGTAGGCTGCCCCTGAGTAGTAGGAAAGCCACCCAAAAGAGCAAGCAGAAGAATCATTCAAAGATGAAAATGAAGAAGAGCAGATTGATACACCTCTCTGTTCTTCTTCACCCTTTATCCCTGGAGCTACTATCAATGGAGAAGATCCTCTATCAGAATCTGCTAATGAAGATATAGAAGAACTAGAATTGGAAACCAAGACTCCAAAGCCCAAGAAATATATCCCAAAAACCATGCCCCAGGATATCTACAATGAAGCCTGGAAGAAGATTCAAGAAGCCAAGATGGAAGTCCCACTCTAGAAGTTCCTACAACTGACATCTGCTAGAGTAAGGAACAAGTTGCTGCAAACTACCAGATCTTACACAGGAAGAGTTCCAATCACTCAAGAAGAACTGGCAACCCCAGTAGTACAAGCTGCAGAAAGGCATGTCAGCACCTATCTATTTGGAGAAATTGGAGGACAGAAGGCGAAAATCCTCATTGACACAGGAGCAGCTATATATATCATTGCTAAGAAATTCCTGGATGGCATTCAATGGCCCATTGATGGACCCTCTAACCTCAGCATCATAGTAGCAGAGAGAGCCCAAACTCAGGCGTTGGGAGAAGTCCAAAACATCACAATTACTCTTGAACACATCCAGTTTGCCATCTCTAAGGCAGTTGTGACTGAAGCTGTCACCTATGACATGATCCTTGGCACCAATTGAATGAAGGAGATGAATGCAGATGTCACCATTGGTCAACAAGTACTCAAGTTCGACTACAGAGAAAAGAAGTACCAAGTCAAGGTTACCAGCTTTGAGCCATCAAAGAAAAAGAAAAAGGTGACCATTCAAGAAGAATATGCCAGCAGTAAAGAATCCACTACAGATGAAGAAGAAGAGGAGGACTCTGAAAATTACAATGAACCCAGACTAAGGCCCTGAATCAACATGGTAGAAGACAGACCAGAAGATAATGTGTGGGCGTTAGATACTATCTCCATCATAATTGAAGCCATTGCTGGAGAAGTCAGAGGATGTACCAAATGCCTCCAAAGACAGAAATGCAAGGAACACTCATCTAGATATGTGGGAATTCGAAAGAGCCCTGGCACTATATGCCCCAAATGCAGAAGAAGAAAGAGGAGATGCTTCCACAACACCCAACTGAAAAGCCATGCACAAGTCATGCCTAATTCCGAAATTGAAGCAGCAGAGGTATAAGCAATTTGGGACCAGCCACCATAGGAAAAATATGGGCATTTCTGAAAATGAAGAGCTCCCTGCAATTACCTACCAACAATTCCATTCCCCAGAACCATTGTCTCACAGTTATGCTAGTTCAACTTTGGCCAGAGCATCTTTCATACCAGCCAACTGCCAGCCCAACTACCATATCATTTGCAAAAGTGCCCACCTTCCAGTTTATCCCTAACACTGTCAACCTGCCAACCCTCCACCTAATCCTATCCAGGAGTGGCTCCAGTGACAGGGCTTACAGAATTGGGGACAGAGGGTCACCTTGCAGGACTCCTCTCCTTAAAGGAAATAGAGCTCCTTGATGGCCATTCACCATTATGGCTGCCTTGCTCCCTTCTAGCAGCTGAATAATGGCCTGGCCCAGCCTCTCTGGGATTCCAATTCTTGCCAGGACCTTCCCCAACCATATGCAGCATACCCTGTCAGATGCCTTCTCTTGATCCAAGAAGACCAGCCTTCCATCCACCCCTGCTGCCCTTGCCCCCTCAATGACACTATTCACCCAAGCTGTGCCATCATAAATCAGCCTTCTGCTAACAAAGCCACACTGTTCTTCCCCCAGGACTTACTGTGCCACCACCTGTAGTCATGCCACCAATATCTTTGTTACCAGCTTTCTGTCTACATACAAAAGCATGATCAGCCTCCAATTCTTCCAGTCCTCTCTTAACCCTTTATCCTTGAACAGGAGTGCCACCAACCCTAACTTTTATCCCTCTAGCCATTCTCCTGAGTCAATCACCATCTCACACATCTCCATCATCTCCCTGAGCACCTCTTCAATGTCTATCATTTTCTTCCAAAAGTCTCATAGCAGACCATCCTCTTGCTGATAGTGTTGATACTGAAAATCTGGAAAAAAAAGGAGATGTGACTACTGATCAACCCAAGGGGCTGGTTGAGGGATCACTGGTGACACATAAGGGGGACCTGGCTGATGGTGTGACAGGGCTGGTAGTGGTACCATTACTCAAGAAGTCCATATTGGAATTTGCAGTCACACTTAGCTTCTGGGGGCTAGCAGTAACAGCTAGAACTGTACTGGCACTTCTGGGCAGGCAGTTGAGTGAGGTGGCCTCAGTGAAGTATCTGACAGGGCTGGAAGGAGTGGAAGTCGGATTTGTCAAGGGAGAACATATATTGGCAGCAGTGGCAAAGGGGGTGCGAGTTGAAGAGATTACTGTCCTGATGGCAAGGTGTCTGCACTGGGACCCAAGAGTGGTGCATCTGGTGGTCAAAGGGGTCCCAACAGTGTCAATGGAGGAGACAAAGAAAAGGGTTGGAAGGGCAATGCGAGAGTATGGCGAAGTGGTAGATATTGGATTTCAGATGTGAGAAGGAATGTCATTCTGCACTGGAGAGGTGGAGGTCCAGCTGAGAGTGGCTGGAAAGGAGGCAACAGGGAAGGGGAGTGATTGGCCCGGAGTGTTGAAGTGGGAGCTCTTTGAGTGCAAGGTGTCAAGAGTCAGGGGCTCGTCAGAGGAGGAGAAGGACTTATTGACAGTACTTTGGGAGCTGGAGAGAGTGGTGGAGCAGAGAGAGAAGGCATGGCAAGCCTTCGAAATGGTGATGATGGTGGTGGACATCAATGGAAAAAATATTTGAGTAGACAAGGTGTTATGGAAAAGGGCTCAGGGGAAGAAGCAGCAGCAGGAGCTCCTCATGAGGCTTGGGGCAGGTGCTAAAAAAGAAGGGTCAGGGGTGAATGCAGAGGGGAGTGGAGGGCAGAAGGGGTCTGAAGGATCTATGTCCTCTGTGTATGCCCCCCAGCAGGGTGAGGCAGGCATTGCAGAGGAGAATCTCTTTGATGACTGGGGGCCAGAGAGAGAGGCTGACAGGAATAAGGAGAATGAGAGGCCTGAGGATGCTACTGGAGGTAGAGGGGTTGCAATGGAGGATGTTGTGATGAAAGGTGCAAAGAATGTCCAATTTGAGGTCCCAGAATTGACCTTGGGGGGCTGGGTAGTTGGGGTGTCTGGAGAAAGCCTGGTGGACACATCAGATGAGGAGTGGGATGAAGCAGCCAGCACAAGCTTGGATGGAGCACAGATGGTGGGAAAAAGGGTGATGACTCCAGGGGGTGAGTGGGTGGGAGAGGGGCCCTGGCTGCAAAGGTTAATGATGGTATTGGTGGATGAGGAGCTGAGGGATGTTGACTTTTGACTGCTGAGTGAGAAGGACTGGAGTGATATTCTGTGTGGGGTTGGCATGGTAGGGAAGCTGGCAATGATGCACTTGGTGACACTACTAGAAGATGAGGGGTATGAGATGGATGCTGCTAGAGAAGGGGAGTTGAAAGGAGCAGTATGTAGGATGGTGGTTGGGGGGTGGAATGCCTGGAATGGAGTAGAGATGTGGATAACAGCATGTGAGGACTATCGCTCAATGATGAAAGAGAATGACACCGAGGATGTGCAAGAAATTTTGGTGGTACTGGAGGCTAAGAAGAGGGAGGAGGTAGAGCTGGAAGCTGAGAGGGAGCTAGATTTGTCTAGGATGGATCAGGATATGGAGATCTAGGGTGGGTACACAACTCATACATTCCTCAATATGAACATTACAACCAATATCTTATCACTCAATATCAATGGGCTAATGGGATCAGGGAGATGTGAAAAATTTTTATATGGCTTAAGAATTTGGAGGCAGATGTTATTCTACTTCAGGATATGAGATGTGAAGATGAGATAGTTAAGGTAAACTGGTCGAGAGAATGGGGAGAGGTAGCAGAATGGCAAGAAAAAGTTGGAATTCTGATAAGGAAAGGCAAAGAGGAACTGAGAGACACTGGGGGGTGGGGAGATCGATTGCTATAGGGGGTATGGATAAGGCCAGGGTGGGGGCCAGTAGTGGTGGGCTCTTGTTATTGTCCAGGAGAAAGAGAAGAGAAAGAAACTTGGATAGAAGGGCTGTTGGAAAGTGGAACTTTGGTGGAAGCTGGAGTTGATGTACTTGGAGGGGACTTTAATATGATCAGAGATACCACTGTGGACTGATCTGATGGGGGTCTAGAGGGGACAGGTAGAAGCAGGGAACTGGATAGATGGGAGGAGATAGAGAGACTGAGTGCATTGGGAGATGCAGAGTGTCATAAGTGGAGGAATAGGGCAGTCTATACTCACTGGGTACATGGACTGGGAATGTGGATTGACTGGATCCTCATGGCAGACTGTTGTGGGATAGATGTCTGGAGGGCATTGGAGGTAATGTGGTGTCCCTGGTCCAATCACTGGGGGATAGTGGGGCAGGGGACATTTGGGGAGAGTGAGGATGGGCCCAGATATTGGCGACTTAACTGTGCCTTGTTGAAAGACAAGGCAGTGTGGGAACAATGGAGGGTAGAGGTGGCAGATAGTATTGCATGTTGGAGAAAGGAAGGGTTGGTTATAGGGGATCAGTGGCTGAAGCTGAAGGCTGCTGTACAGGTTTACTGAAGGGAGGTGGGGAGAGCAAAGAGGAGGATAAGGAAAAAGCAAATGATGGAAATCTCATACCAATTGGAGGGTCTCCTGCTGGCATCTGCTGGGGGCCAGGGGGGGGCTGAGGAGGAAGGTGGAGAGTGGAGGATGGAGAGAATGAAGAAGGAAATTGAAGAGCTGAAGGATGCCATAAGGGAGGAAGAGAAGTTACAGGTGCAGGGGATGGTGGCATGATTGAGGTGGCAGGGGCTGGAGGACGGAGTAAGACCTATAAAGTATCTTACCAGGCTTTTAAGAGTATGCAAGGTGTGGCATAGGTGGGAAGGAATTATAGGAGAAGATGGGGAGATGGTGACAGGGGTGCAGAATATCCTAGGTTCACTCAAGGAGTGATGGGGAAACCTGTGGAGTGAGGAGGAGGGAAGGGAGGATGGCAGGACTATAGAAGGTTTTTTGGAGGAGTGGACCCCACCAGAGGCCGAGGGGCTGGGGGAGCTGACCCACCCCATTCAGGAGGATGAAATTATGAAGATACTGTCAGCTATACTGAATGGGTCAGTGCCAGGGGATGATGGGCTGCCATGGGACTTCCGGAAGAAAATGGTGAACATTGAAGGAGTGCTTGGAGAGATGAAGGAGATGTGTGGAGCTGTGACTGACTCAGGAAATTGGCTAGGGAGACAGGAGTTAGGACTAGTGGCACTCCTTTATAAGGATAAGGGGCTGAGAGAGGACTGGAAGAACTGGCAGCCTATCATGCTTCTGGATATGGATAGGAAGTTGATAATGAAGGTACTGGTGGCATGACTACAGGCAGTAGCACAGCAAGTTCTGGGGGAGGAACAGCATGGCTTTGTTGGCAGAAGACTGATTAGGGATGGCATGGCATGAGTGCATGGCAACATTGAAGGGGTGAGAGCAGCAGGGGTGGATGGAAGGTTGGTCTTCTTGGATCAAGAGAAGGCATATGATAGAGTGTGATGGGTGTGGTTGGCAAAGGTATTGGCTAGAATTGGAGTCCTAAGGAAATTAGGAAGGGTCATCATGCAGATGCTAGAGAGAAGCAAGGCAGCCATAATGATAAATGGCCATCAGGGAGTTCCATTCTCACTGGGGAGGGGAGTGCTGCAAGGGGACCCATTGTCTCCTATCCTGTATGCTCTGTCATTAGAACCACTTCTGGATTGGATTAGGAGGCAGATTGGTGGGTTGATAGTATTAGTGGTAATCTGGAAGGTGGGTGCCTTTGTAGATGACATGGTGGTTGGGCTGGGCTCAGTCCAAGATATGGGGGAGCTCAAGGAGACAGTTGGCTGGTATGAAAGATGCTCAGTCCAGAAGCTGAACTGGTACAAGTGTGAGACAATGGTGCTTGGGATTGGAATCATTAGTGGCAATATTATAGGAAAAGTGGTACCAGCAGGAGAGGCGGTCAGATACTTGAGAATCTTCCTCTCTGTATATGGGTTGGTGCTGCTAAAAGCTTGGTGGGAAGGGAAAGTGCAAGCTTGGGTGGAGGCACTGAAAAGCTGGGGGGGGTGTCATATCTCCCTAGTGGAATGGGTGATGATTCTG
Organism: Jimgerdemannia lactiflua; assembly: GCA_003951145.1. NCBI lineage: Eukaryota > Fungi > Mucoromycota > Endogonomycetes > Endogonales > Endogonaceae > Jimgerdemannia > Jimgerdemannia lactiflua. The sequence goes on from RQIL01001299.1 coordinate 12,090, forward strand.
AATATCTACTGGATGCCAAAGCTTTGGTACCTGGCATATCACTTCGATTTCCCAGCCTGGGTGGTAAAGAGATTGCTTAGGCTGGTGAGGGATTGGATCTGGGCTGGGAGGTAAAGTCAAATTAGCTGGGAGATTCTGGCACTACTGGTGGAGCATGGTGGCCTGGGACTAGTGGACTTTTCTAAGAAGTTCCACTGCCTGCAACCATGGTGGCTCCAAAGAGCAGTGGTGCTGAGAGGAGGAGGGTGGGTGCCCCTAATGCAAAAGGTGTGAGAAGTAAGATATGCCCCCAGAGGATCATCTGGAGACCTATTGGAGGTGGTCAGATGTGGCAGTAGTAGGAGGTTCAGATATCAAGATTTCTGGTGGGAAGTGATTGAAGAAGGTCATTGGATTGGGCTTTGATGGGAGGAGAATGAGGCAGAGGACCAGGGATGTGGCAGTGGCATAAGCTATTGCTAGGAGGGTCACCAGTAATCAATTTCTACCTTGGTGATGGGGTGGATAGCCAATGGGACTTTGGCCTGGACTGCTAGCCAGTTGGGTGGCAGGGCATCAGAATTGGAGAGGAGTGGGATTGGTCTGGCCTATAGGCTTGGGGGGCAGAGGTGAAGAAGTAGATCCCCCCAAAGCTCTGGGTGGTGTGGTGGAGAGTAATGAGGCGAAATGTGATGCTGAACTATAGGACTAGGCACTTGGTGGCCAGAGGAGACTTTGAGTATGAGGAGTGCTTGGGGGTTAGGCAGGCTGGTGGGGTGGTGCAGACCCCAGAGCATTGGCTAGGAGAGTGTGTAGTGTTGAAAGACTTTTGGAGAGAGGTGGGGCAGTATATGGGTAGGGTAAATAGGGAGCATGAGCTGAGAAGGTGGGATGTACTTTGGGTAAGGGTGCTAGATATAGTGGGCAATGAGTAGCTCACACTGGGGTGGGTCATCACAGATTGGGTAGGGATGGCAGGACACTGGTTGGCAGTGCTCAAGGACAGAAAGAAGTTGACCCTGGGAGAAAAGATGGTGAGGTGGTGGTGGTTGAAGAAAGACATACTGACAGGCTGGCAGAAGGGCTGGGGCTCAGGAGAGGGGGCCATAGGAAGCTAGTTGAGGTCATATATAGTAAGAGTGAGGGATGAGTGTCGGTGATCAGCAATGGGATAGTGTTTGAGAGAGTGAGGGTGGGGGGGAGAGTGAGTGTGGGAGTGAGGCAGCATGGTGTAGGATGGGGCTACTGATGTAGTATAAGGACAAATGCAATGTTTAGATAAGTGTCTTGGTAATAAATGTGGCTATGGCCTATAGAAAAAAAAAGAAAAAAAAAAGAAGTGGTGTAGACTCCTGAGCATTGGTTAGGGGAGTGTAAGGTGCTGGCAGAGTTTTAGAGAAAGGTGGGGCTGAATCTGTGGAGAGAAATGAGAGGGTGAGTGCAGGAGAGGTGAGATGTTTTGAGGGCAAAAATGTTAGAGGTGGTTGGGAATGAGTGGCTCACCCTGGGGTGGGTCCTTATATTGTGGGTAGGACTAGCAGACCACTGGTTGGTAGTATTCAAGAAGAATAGAAAGATGATCTCAGGAGAGGAGGTAGTGAGGTTAAGGTGGCTAATGGAAGATATATTTTTAGATTGGCAGAGAGGATGGGGTTCT
>RQIL01001310.1:0-13724 GCA_003951145.1 Jimgerdemannia lactiflua
CTATGTCTTCATACCACATTGGTAGCTCTTTCCTCAATCCTTGCTCTAGAATACTTTTATACTTATCTATTATTTTATACTTACTCTATTAAATATAACTTTAGAATTTATAATTGCAATTCTCCTTTCACTCTAGTCTTTATTAGCTTTCTTTAACAACTCTTCTTAGGGCCTTATCTCTGCCTTCATCTAGATAGAACATTTATCATCAGTTACTCTTATCTTGCCAACTTCTCTCTCTTAAATATCAGTTATTTATTCTCAAATACAGTCTGTAGGTGGTTAGTCAGATCTATTTATATAGTAAGAATCTACTCTAAAGTAAGTCACTAATTATCAATATACTCTACCAATCTCTATCTTAATATATCTTAGTGATTATTCCTTTATTAGTCATTATTCTATCTTTCTCCAGAAATTATTAAGAACCTCACACTCTTCTAATTAGTATTCTGGAGTCTACACCTCCTCTCTCTCCTGCCTGACCCTCACATACTCCTCAGACTCAAAGATTTCATCTATAACCAAGTGCTTCAACTAGAAGTTTAACATAATATTTTATTTCAATAATTATCATTAGACCATTCAAAATTTAAGAGAAATTCACTTCTTTATTACTACTTTCCAGATCCAAAGTCCAGCCTAGTCCCATTCTTTACCAATCCACACATATTGCTATTTAGATAACTGATCATAATTTGACTTTCTTTCTTCCTATATTCTAATAATCCACTGTATTCTAATAACTTACTATATTTTAATAACTTATTGTATTCTGACATTCTGATAACTAACTATAATCTGACTTGCTTTCTTCCCATATTCTGATAACTTACCATATTCTGACATTCTAATAACTAATTATAATCAGACTTCCTTTCTTTCTATATATTGTAACAGTTGACTCAAAATAGTAGTGAAAATCAGGAGAATAGACATTTGATTGTGGTACCCAACCCAATTCCTAATATAGTATAGTAGTCATTTCACAACTGTCGAAATTCGACAGATGTTAATTTTCGACAATCGTTGAAATTCTACAGATGTCGAGGATTAACAGTTGTGATAACTGACTCATAGGAAATGTAGTCATAACTTAGCCACCTCATAGTTAGCAAACTTGTATAAATAACCCAGTATCTTAGAGTGAATAAACCTCAGATCGAAAGTGTTAGTATAAAGAACAAGTATACCGATAAAGGGACTTTCGGGATTACCTCTTTGACACATTTGGCCTCACGGAACTACTGACTCTAGAAGTCAAGAAGACAAGAATTCAAGATCAAGAAATCTGACGTACTTGCTAAGTTTAGTGTCCGCTACATTACAACTTGGTGCCCATTGGCTGGTGATTCAAGACGAATCCCTCACTTTCAAGCTGAACAACGAACAACCACCACAAGAACCCACACAACCCAACCAGACAGAATGGATATGAGATCACCCGTATTCCATGGATATACCTCCGATGAATCAATCATCACTTTCATTGATGATTTCGAGCAATATGCTGCTGTTAGGACCTTAACACCAGCACAACAAGTAGCCCTACTCCCTGTAAGCCTTCAAGGCCCAGCAAGAACTGCCTTCACTGCAGTCAACCACATAGGAGCTGATGCCCAGGCAACACTGTTAGCTATGAAAGCTTGGCTCCGAAATGCCTACTATACCGATGAAATCAAACAAGCCCTCAAGGATCAATTGAACACCATTTGTCAAGGAATGTCCGAAGACCCAAACACATTCTACACAAGGATCTGGCATCAAATAGTCCTTGCCGACTATCCTGATGCAGTTCAAGACCAGGTGGCCGAAAATACCTTTATGAAAGGTATCCACCAAGAAATTGCCCTAGCTATCCGATCTACCCCAATGGCACTAGACCTAGGACAGAAAGTCGCCTATGCCCAAAGATACTGGACTGCCAGGCACCCACAAGGCCATACAATGGAAAGAATAACTAGAGTAAAAATCGAACCAAGGAATACCCACATAGTCCCAAATGCCATAGTCAACCGGAATACTCAACAATAACAACAACTACAATAAGAACCAAGGAAGACCGATCCAATGGAGGAACTGGCCAAACAGTTTGCAGAAATGACTGCACATCTCAGCGACATAGTCAAAGAGTTCAAAAGACAACCAGTGCAGAAGTTTGCGGCTACGAATGAAAGACGATCTATAACATGCTACAACTGTAAGGAAGAAGGCCATTATGCCTCAGAATGCATGGCAGAGAACAAGCGCAAGGCTCAGCCAAGCAATGCAGCTAGGAATCAAGAACAGGCAAATACTATCACCTTCGAGGAAATTGGAGAATCAGAGGAAGAGCAGGAAGAATGGGAAGCTTACCCTGCCACCTCAAGCAAGAAGGACAACTGAGCTACTCCTTACAAGAAGCCAGTAGGGAGACCTCCAAAGAAGACTCAAGCACAAACAAAGAGGTCAGAAGCAGCTATCGAAAAAGAGACACAGCCAAGTGAGGCTGACCAGGACATAGAGCTGGAACAAGATGCCGAGCTAGAACAAGCAGTAGAAGATATCATCCGAAACACCACACCATCAAGTGAGGGAAAGAAGGAACAGAAGTTGTGCAAGACCAAGACCTTCAAGTATGATATCTTCAAGGACCTCAAAGACCAAAAAGTCAATTCAACCTTCAGTCAACTTGCAGAAATTCCGACTTTCAGACAACAAATGAGGACAGGAATCTCAGATATCGGCAAGAACCAAGGCTGGAGAATAATTGAAGCCAACAATGCACAAGAAGACTCAGATGAAGAGAGTGAAGATAATCGGAAAACATCAGCTTATGCCACTTGCCAAATTGAAGACCGAGTCTTTGAAGCCATCATTGACACCGGAGCTGGAGGATGTCTCATTACCAAGAAGGCAGTAGACCACCTGGGCTGGGAAATAGAAGAAGCTACCAAACTGGTATTCGTCACAGCTGATGGAACGTGAGCAACTCCCTTGGGAAAGATCTGGGATGTTCCAATCAAGTTTGGAGAAGCCACTATCCCAGTAGATATCATTGTCACCAATGCAACCAACTATGATATCCTCATCGGCAATCAATGGCTTCATAAAGCCAAGGCAATGATTGATCTCAGTGCTCAGAAGATGGAGATTGTCTATTGAGGCAGGAAGATCAGAATTCCCATCAATGTCCACAAAGGAGTCCGCCCTGAGATGGAGGAAGAACAAGAGGAAGAGGTCTATATGGTCACCACAAGGAAAGGAAAAGGCAAGCAGCTATCAGAAGAAGAATGGTATACAAGAATTGCAGATGGATATGCCCCACAAGGAAGGTGCCCCCATGGTGAAGGAATGTACTGTGCCCAACACTTGGATCGCTGCTATTCCTGTATTATTGAAGTAAGGAAGATTACCAACAGGCCAAAAAGGAACCAGAAGGAACCCGAGGATGGACCACCAGAACTACCAGATGATAGTGAAGATGAGGAGGAAGATATCACGGTCAAAATACGAAGAATCCACTCTGATGCAGTCATGCCCCAGTACAAATCGGAAAATGCAGCTGAAATGGATCTATCTACCACCACCCATACAATCCTTGAACCACAGACCACCACCATCCTCGGAACAGGAATAGAAGTAACCATCCTGCCAAACTACATTGGAATCCTCAAGACAAGAAGCAGCTTGGCAAAAAGCGAAATATCTATAGAAGGAGGAGTCATCGACTCAGACTACACAGGAGAAATCCTCCTCCTCGCCAGGAATCACAACCCAACAATTCCATTCGAAGTAAGGAAGAAGGATAGGCTAGCACAGATGCTCATCCTACCTGTCCTTAACCCAAGAATCAAAGAAGTCTCCAATATCAGGCAAACTGAGCGAGGAAGAGCTGGATTTGGCTCTACAGGAAGAGGAGTCTTTGCAGCAACCAAGATTACCGAACTAGAGCACAAGAAGGAGGAAAGCCAAGACAAACACACCTACATAGTGGGAAGGAACTTTCCTCTTAGGAAAGAATTAGCAGACCTCCTGCATACATTAGAAGATGTACTGGCCACGGATTTCAAGGACATCAAGACCAAGGAGCCCCTATTCTATCATGATGTCAATACAGGAGATGCAAAGCCGATCTACCAGAAGGCCCGCCCCATTCCACCAGCTTATAGGGAATGGCTCAAGATGGAAATCAAGGAGATGGAGGAATCTGGTATTATCAAGGAAGCTAGCAGCCCCTGGTCATCACCTATTGTCCTAGCACCAAAGAAAGGAAGCCAACCAGGAGAATTCGCACCAAGACTATGCACAGACTACCGAAGACTCAACGAGGTCACAGAAAAGGACAGACAACCATTACCCAATATCGGTGACATCCTCATTATGCTGGGAAATGAAGCACGGTTCTACACCACCCTGGATCTATTCTCAGGATTCTATCAAATTAGCCTTACATCTGAAGCCAGCAAAAGATCAGCCTTCATTACTCCGGATGGAACCTATGTCTACCTTCGCATGCCCTTTGGAATGTGCAATGCACTAACAAGTTTCCAGTGAATGATGAATAGCATCTTTAGAGATGTTATGGAAAAATGGATGATGGTATATGTGGATGATGTGATCATCTTCAGTCAGACAGCCAAGGAACACCTGGAACACATCAAGGAAATCCTTAGAAGGCTCCGCAAACACGGCCTCTACATCAAGCCTAAGAAATGCAAATTTGGAGAAGAAGAAATTGCATATCTCGGACACATCATCAATCATGAAGGAACACATACTGACCCTGCAAAAATCAAGAAAGTAGCAGCATACTCAGTACCCACCAGCATTACTGAAGCTCGGGCCTTTATGGGTCTTGCATCCTACTATAGAAGATTCATTCGAAGATTCTCTCACATCGCTAGTCCTATTTATGACCTGTTCAGGAAGGAGGCCAAATTCCAGTAGACACAACAGCAGCAACTAGCCTTCAATGAACTCAAGACCAGATTGACACAGGCCCCAATCTTGAGAAGACCCGACTGGACTCAAGAGTTCATCCTGCAGACGGATGCCAGCACAATGGGACTTGGAGCTGTCCTTGCCCAGAAGAAGAATGGTGCCAAATATGTGGTAGCCTATCTCAGCAGAGGTACTCGCGGAGCTGAGCAGTCCTATGAGTCATACAAGCTAGAATGCCTTGCAGTTATCTGGGCCATAGAGAAGTTCCACTATTACTTGGCTGGAAGACACTTCACCATCCAGACAGACCACTCGGCACTCATCTGGTTGCTCACCACCAGTGAGCCAAAAGGAATCTATGCCCGATGGATCATGAAACTGCAAGCCTATGATGCTACAATCACCCACCGCCCTGGAAGAATGAATGCCAATGCTGATGCCCTCTCACAGATGCCCCGAAGGACCCAAACCCCATACAATCATCATGAATAAGGAGCTGTACTATGGAATCATCAGCTACTTGGGGCAGCGAAAGATGCCCCCGCATCTGGAAGAATGGACAAAAACAATTATTAATCGGACATGGAAACAATTCGAAACTGATGGAGAAACACTCAAGAAAGGACAGCAATTAGTCATTCCCAAGCATCGGAAGAATCAAGTAATGAAGGAAGTACATGAGCAAGGCCACGTAGGAGGAACAAACACATATGACAAAGCAAAAAGAACCATGTGGTGGCCGGGAATGGAAGAAGACATCAGGCAATTTGTCAGGACCTGTGACAAATGCCAGAAGCAGAAACAAGACCAATGGAATCAAGCCCCTGGATCAGCAGACATTGAGCCAATACCATTTGCCCACATTGCAATGGATGTCATCGGTCTCCTACCCCTGACATTGATAGGCAACTGATATGTCATTGTAATCATAGACCTCTTTACAAAATGGGTAGAGGCTGGGCCCCTCAAAGAAGCCAATGCACAATCAATTGCTGATTTCTTGCACAGAGAAATCATCTGCCAATTCAAGACCCCGAAGCAAGTTACTACAGACAGAGGAACGGAATTTGTCAACCAGTTCAACGAGATTCTTTACAAAAAGTACAAGATTCAACACATCAAGACCACAGCCTATCACCCACAGAGAAATGGACAGGCAGAACGAACCAACAAAACACTCAAGAATGTCATTGCCAAGATCTGTGACAAATATGAAAACTGGGACCACTATCTTCCAATAGCATTATCCACTCTGCGGGATATATGATCACAAAGCACCCATTTCACACCACGAGAAATGCTGTTCAGAGAAGAAAGTTCTAGTAGAAGTTTGTCAGCAAACAATGACGCAATCTGGAAGCATGTGGACACAGAGATATGGAAATTGCATCAAATTAGGAAAAAGGCAGAGGATTATATCATCAAGGCGCAGGCACTACAGTGGAACAATGTGGAAAAGACTCACAAGCCCCTGGAGATTATCAAGATAGGAGACGAAGTCCTAGTGTACCGGAACATAGTAGAAGCTTCTTGGTCATGAAAACTGGAGCCCAAGTGGGAAGGACCTTATCTAGTGCAAGATATAAAAGAGACCACCTTTCGACTGCGGAAACTCACAGACACAATAATTCCCACTACCATCAATCAAAACTGACTCAAGAAGTATCATGGCCAATAACCGAAGTACTGCAACAGCACTCAAGATCACTAGTGCCGCCCAAAGAGCCATCGAGAGACAATGGCATACCACAGAGCCCCCAACTATGGAAGAATCGTTTGACAGTGTCAGAAGTATCGTGCAGACCCATCTTGCTCGAATCTCACACTTCAAGGCCTATCAGCATTACACAGAATTCCAAGAGTACTTCAAGCTCAGACAGATACTCAACCAGAACCAGAACATGACCAAAGATGATTGGATTGCCAAATGTCAGCTCTCTCTTGCTCAAGTCACTATTGCCAAGAGAATCCACAAATTATTTCGAGATGATGTGTCAGCATTAGCCCACCTGAGGGGGATAGCCCCCTCAGACTTTGACCGAGTCAAGCGACACCATTGGGACATAGTGATGCAACAAATTGCCCAGTACAAAACCATTCAGACCATCGAAGCCTGGGAGTTTGAATAGATGTTTCAGGGATGAAACCATCTATTCAGGAGGAAGTTGTGACGGTAGAACCAAATATGGAAAAAGGAATAAGGGATAGACATTTGATCGCGAACAGTCCCGAATTAGTATAGTCTTATAGTTAGCAGTCCCCGATTCTGCCAAATGGCGAGATTATTCTGCCAAATAGCAAGATCGAAGACCCGATATAGTATAGCATTCTGCCAAATGGAAAGATTATTTCGCCAAGTGGCGAAATGACTCACAGCTTGGCCATGTAACTCAACCACCTCATAGTTAGCAAACTTGTATAAATAACCCAGTATCTTAGAGTGAATAAACCTCAGATCAAAAGTGTTAGCATAAAGAACAAGTATACTGATAAAGGGACTTTCGGGATTACCTCTTTGACACATTTGGCCTCACAGAACTACTGACTCTAAGAGTCAAGAAGACAAGAATTCAAGATCAAGAAATCTGACGTACTTGCTAAGTTTAGTGTCTGCTATGTTACAACTTGGTCCCCATTGGCTGGTGATTCAAGACGAATCTCTCACTTTCAAGCTGAACAACGAACAACTGCCACAAGAACCTACACAATCCAACCAGACAGAATGGATATGAGACCACTCGTATTCCATGGATATACCTCTGATGAATCAATCATCACTTTCATTGATGATTTCGAGCAATACGCTGCTGTTAGGACCTTAACACCAGCACAATAAGTAACCCTACTCCCTGTAAGCCTTCGAGGCCCAGCAAGAACTGCCTTCACTGCAGTCAACCATGCAGGAGCTAATGCCCCAGCAACACTGTTAGCCATGAAAGCTTGGCTCCGAAATGCCTACTATACCGATGAAATCAAACAAGCCCTCAAGGATCAATTAAACACCATTTGTCAAGAAATGTCTGAAGACCCAAACACATTCTACACAAGGATCCAGCATCAAATAGTCCTTGCTGACTATCCTGATGTAGTTCAAGACCAGGTGGCCGAAAATACCTTTATGAAAGGTATCCACCAAGAAATCGCCCTAGCCATCTGATCCACCCCAATGGCACTAGACCTAGGACAGAAAGTCGCCTATGCCTAAAGATACTGGACTGCCAGATACCCACAAGGCCACATAATGGAAAGAATAACTGGAGTAAAGATTGAACCAAGGAATACCCACATAGTCCCAAATGCCATAGTCAACCAGAATACTCAACAACAATAACCACTACAACAAGAACTAAGGAAGGCTGATCCAATGGAGGAACTGGCCAAACAGTTTGCAGAAATGACTGCACATCTCAGCAATGTAGTCAAAGAGTTCAAAAGACAACCAGTGCAGAAGTTTGCTGCTATGAATGAAAGATGATCTATAACATGCTACAACTGCAAGGAAGAAGGCCATTATGCCTCAGAATGCATGGCAGAAAACAAGCACAAGGCTCAGCCAAGCAATGCAGCTAGGAATTGAGAACAGGCAAATACTATCACCTTCAAGAAAATTGGAGAATCAGAGGAAGAGCAGGAAGAATGGAAAGCTTACTCTGCCACCAAGCAAGAAGGACAACCGAGCTACTCCTTACAAGAAGCCAGTGGGGAGACCTCCAAAGAAGACTCAAGCACAAACAAAGAGGTCAGAAGCGGCCATCAAAAAAGAGATGCAGCCAAGTGAGGCTGACCAGGACATGGAGCTGGAACAAGATGCCGAGCTAGAACAAGCAGTAGAAGATATCATCCGAAACACCACACCATCAAGTGAGGGAAAGAAGGAGCAGAAGTTGCACAAGACCAAGACCTTTAAGTATGATATCTTCAAGGACCTCAAAGACCAAAAAGTCAATGCAACCTTCAGTCAACTCACAGAAATTCCGACTTTCAGACAACAAATGAGGACAGGAATCTCAGATATCGGCAAGGACCAAGGCTAGAGAATAATCGAAGCCAACAATGCACAAGAAGACTCAGATGAAGAGAGTGAAGATAATCGGAAAACATCAGCTTATGCCACTTATCAGATTGAAGACCAAGTCTTTGAAGCCATCATTGATACTGGAGCTGGAGGATGTCTCATCACCAAGAAGGCAGTAGACCACCTGGGCTGGGAAATAGAAGAAGCCACCAAACTGGTATTTGTCACAGCTGATGGAACGCGAGCAACTCTCTTGGGAAAGATCCAGGATGTTCCAATCAAGTTCGGAGAAGCCACTATCCCAGTAGATGTCATCGTCACCAATGCAACCAACTATGATATCCTCATCAGCAATCAATGACTTCATAAAGCCAAGGCAATGATTGATCTCAGTGCTCAGAAGATGCAGATTGTCTATCAAGGCAGGAAGATCAGAATTCCCATCAATGTCCACAAAGGAGTCCGCCCTGAGATGGAGAAAGAACAAGAGGAAGAGGCCTATATGGTCACCACAAGAAAAGGAAAAAACAAGCAGCTATCAGACGAAGAATAGTATACAAGAATCACAGATGGATATGCACCACAAGGAAGGTGCCCCCATAGTGAAGGAATGTACTGTGCCCAACACTTGGATCGCTGCTATTCCTGCATCATCAAAGTAAAGAAGATTACCAACAGGCCAAAAGGGAATCTGAAGGAACCCGAGGATGGACCACCAGAACTATCGGATGATAGTGAAGATGAGGAGGAAGATATTACAGTCAAAATATGAAGAATCCACCCTGATACAGTCATGCCTCAGTACAAATCAGAAAATGCAGCTGGAATGGATCTATCTACCACCACCCATACAATCCTTGAACCACAGACCACCACCATCCTTGGAACAGGAATTGAAGTAACCATTCCACCAAACCACGTTGGAATCCTCAAGACAAGAAGTAGCTTGGCAAGAAGCAAAATATCTATAGAAGGAGGAGTCATTGACTCAGACTATACAGGAGAAATCCTTCTCCTTGCCAGGAATTACAACCCAACAATCCCATTCGAAGTAAGGAAGAAGGATCGGCTGGCACAAATGCTCATCCTACCTGTCCTTAACCCAAGAATCAAAGAAGTCTCCAACATCAGACAAACTGAGCAAGGAAGAGCTGGATTTGGCTCTACAGGAAGAGGAGTCTTTGCAGCAACCAAGATTACTGAACTAGAGCACAAGAAGGAGGAAAGTCAAGACAAACACACCTACATAGTCGGAAGGAACTTTCCCCTCAGGAAAGAATTAGCAGATCTCTTGCATACATTCGAAGATGTACTGGCCACAGACTTCAAGGACATCAAGACCAAGAAACCTCTATTCTATCATGATGTCAATACAGGAAATGTAAAGCCAATCTATCAGAAGGCCTGCCCTATTCCACCAGCTTATAGGGAATGGCTCAAGATGGAAATCAAGGAAATGGAGGAATCTGGAATCATCAAGGAAGCTAGCAGTCCCTGGTCATTACCTATTATCCTAGTACCAAAGAAAGGAAGCTGACCAGGAGAATTCGCACCAAGACTATGCACAGACTACCAAAGACTCAATGAGGTCACAGAAAAGAACAGACAACTGTTACCCAATATCGGTGACATCCTCATTATGCTGGAAAATGAAGCATGGTTCTACACCACCCTGGATCTATTCTCAGAATTCTACCAAATTGGCCTTACATCTGAAGCCAGCAAAAGATCAGCCTTCATTACTCCGGATGGAACCTATGTCTACCTTCATATGCCCTTTGGAATGTGCAATGCACCAGCAAGTTTCCAATGAATGATGAATAGCATCTTTAGAGATGTTATGGAAAAATGGATGATGGTATATGTGGATGATGTGATCATCTTCAGTCGAACAGCCAAGGAACACCTGGAACACATCAAGGAAATCCTTAGAAGGCTCTGCAAACACGGCCTCTACATCAAGCCTAAGAAATGCAAATTTGGAGAAGAAGAAATTGCATACCTTGGACATATCATCAATCAAGAAGGAACACATACTGACCCTGCAAAAATCAAGGCAGTAGCAGCATACCCAGTACCCACCAGCATCACCGAAGCTTGGGCCTTTATGGGTCTTGCATCCTACTACAGAAGATTTATTCGAAGATTCTCTCACATCGCCAGTCCCATTTATGACCTATTCAGGAAGGAGGTCAAATTCCAGTGGACACAACAGCAGCAACTGGCCTTCAATGAACTCAAGACCAGATTGACACAGGCTCCAATCTTGAGAAGACCCGACTGGACTCAAGAGTTCATTCTGCAGACGGATGCCAGTACAATGGGACTTGGAGCCATCCTTGCCCAGAAGAAGAATGGTGCTGAATACATGGTAGCCTATCTCAGTAGAGGTACTCGCAGAGCTGAGCAGTCCTATGAGTCATACAAGCTAGAATGCCTTGCAGTTATCTGGGCCGTAGAGAAGTTCCACTACTACTTGGCTGGAAGACACTTCACCATCCAGACAGACCACTCAGCACTTATCTGGTTGCTCACCACCAGTGAGCCAAAAGGAATATATGCTCGATGGATTATAAAGCTGCAAGCCTATGATGCCACAATCACCCACCGCCCTGGAAGAACAAATGCCAATGCCGATGCCCTCTCACAGATGCCCCGAAGGACCCAAACCCTATACAATCATCATGAATAAGGAGCTGTACTATGGAATCATCAGCTACTTGGAGCAGCGAAAGATGCCCCCGCATCTAGAAGAATGGACAAAAACAATTATTAATCGGACATGGAAACAATTCGAAACTGATGGAGAAACACTCAAGAAAGGACAGCAATTAGTCATCCCTGAGCACCGGAAGAATCAAGTAATGAAGGAAGTACATGAGCAAGGCCATGTAGGAGGAACAAACACATATGACAAGGCAAAAAGAACCATGTGGTGGCCAGGAATGGAAGAAGATATCAGGCAATTTGTCAGGACCTGTGACAAATGCCAAAAGCAGAAACAAGACCAACAGAATCAAGCCCCCGGATCAGCAGACATTGAGCCAATACCATTTGCCCACATCACAATGGATGTCATCGGTCCTCTACTCCTGACGTTGACAGGCAACTGATATGTCATTGTAATCGTAGACCTCTTTACAAAATGGGTAGAGGCTGGGCCCCTCAAAGAAGCCAATGCACAATCGATTGCCGATTTCTTGCACAGAGAAATCATCTGCCGATTCAAGACCCCGAAGCAAGTTACTACAGACAGAGGAACGGAATTCGTCAACCAGTTCCATAAGATTCTTTACAAAAAGTACAAGATTCAACACATCAAGACCACAGCCTATCACCTGCAGGGAAATGGACAGGCAGAATAAACCAACAAGACTCTCAAGAATGTCATTGCCAAGATCTGTGATGAATATGAAAACTGGGACCACTATCTTCCAATAGCATTATCCACTCTGTGGGATATACGATCACAAAGCACCCATTTCACACCACGAGAAATGCTGTTCGGAGAAGAAAGTTCCAGTAGAAGTTTGTCAGCAAACAATGATGCAATCTGGAAGCATGTGGACATCGAGATATAGAGATTGCATCAAATTAGGAAAAAGACAGAGGATTATATCATCAAGGCGCAGGCACTACAGCAGAACAATGCAGAAAAGACTCACAAGCCCCTGGAGATTATCAAGATAGGAGACAAAGTCCTAGTGTATCAGAACATGGTAGAAGCTTCTTGGTCACGAAAACTGGAGCCCAAGTGGGAAGGACCTTATCTAGTGCAAGATATAAAAGGGACCACCTTTTGACTGCGGAAACTCACAGGCACAATAATTCCCACTACCATCCATCGAAACCGACTCAAGAAGTATTATGGCCAATAACCAAAGCACTGCAACAGCACTCAAGATCACTAGTGCTGCCCAAAGAGCCATCGAGAGACAATGGTATACCACAGAGTCCCCAACTATGAAAGAATCATTTGACAGTGTTAGAAGTATCGTGCAGACCCATCTTGCTCGAATCTCACACTTCAAGGCCTATCAGCATCGCACAGAATTCCAAGAGTACTTCAAGCTCAGACAGATACTCAACCAGAACCAGAACATGACCAAAGACGATTGGATTGCTGAATGTTAGCTCTCTCTTGCTCAAGTCACTATCGCCAAGAAAATCTACAAATTATTTCGAGATGATGAGTCAGCATTAGCCCACCTGAGAGGGATAGCCCCCTCAGACTTCGACTGAGTCAAGCAACACCATTGGGACACAGTGATGCAACAAATTGCCCAGTACAAGACTATTCAGACCATTGAAGCCTGGGAGTTTGAATAGATGTTTCAGGGATGAAACCATCTATTCAGGAGGAAGTTGTGACAGTAGAACCAAATATGGAAGAAGAAATAAGGGATAGACATTTGATCGCAAACAGTCCCAAATTAGTATAGTCTTATAGTTAGCAGTCCCCGATTCTGCCAAATGGTGAGATTATTCTGCCAAATGGCGAGATTGAAGACCCGATATAGTATAGCATTCTGCCAAATGGCAAGATTATTTTGCCAAGTAGCGAAATGACTCACAGCTTGACCACGTAACTCAACCACCTCATAGTTAGCAAACTTGTATAAATAACCCAGTATTTTAGAGTGAATAAACCTCAGATCGAAAGTGTTAGCATAAAGAACAAGTATACCGATAAAGGGACTTTCGGGATTACCTCTTTGACACATTTGGCCTCACAGAACTACTGACTCTGGGAGTCAAGAAGACAAGAATTCAAGATCAAGAAATC